>CAUYRH010009589.1:0-15234 GCA_963574655.1 Perodicticus potto | reverse complement strand
CAAGAATGGAATAAAAAGTATCCAATGTACTCAGCTCTACTATGAAACCAATATATAAGTACCCACACTTCCATATGAAAGCTATAACCCAACCACAGCCCAAGATGAAGGTGAAAGTGAAGGGAGAGGAGAGAGGAGGGGGGAGGATGGATGGAGGGAGGGTAATTGGTTGGACTACACCTATGGTGCATTTTACAAGGGTACATTTCAAATCTACTAAGTGTGGAGTACAAATGTCTTAACACAATAATTAAGAAATAGTAGTGAAGGCTATGTTAACCAGTTGGATGAAAGTATTTGAAATTGTATATAAAATCAGTACATTGTACCCCATAAGTGCATTAATGTACACAGCTATGATTTAATAAAAAAAAGAGAATAAGGAAATGACATAGCTGAATATCTGTATAGAAAGTGTAATAATTAAATACAATGTTTTACATTGTTTTATTCAAATATACAGATTTAAAGGACATATGTGTTTCAACTGGTTTGATTGTAGGAAGAAGAAACATTGTGGGGCAGAAATAAAAACTGTGAGAAGGACTAAGTAAATTTTCAAAGTGTTTTCACAAGAAATATAAGAGCATTTGGAACTGAATATTACTGCAATATTTTTTCAATTAAATATGTATTGGTAATATTTTAAATTTTTCAATATTTCTATAGTATACATTTGAATTTCTTTTACGATGATAGTAAAAAAGAAGCAGAAGTCTGTTATTCATAAAATCACATTTTTTTAGAGGATTTAAACTTTATGGTCATAGATGCAAGAAACCCTCTTCCTCCATTACATATGGTTTAGAAATGGAAGTTCAATAAACTTGTGAACATCCTAGATTGCAAAACATTTTGTGCTTAGATGTATCTTTTTCTGGTATATCTTATTATTAATTATTACACAAAACCTGCCCCAATAATTTAGGGGCTACACCTGGGTTATCTTCCAAAAATTATGCTACTTAAGAAACAGGTATAAGATGTAAACTATATTGAATTTTTAAAAATTCAACATTTATTTATGTATGTTATGAAAACTCAGGTGAATAAGTTTGACATGAAATATATTTAGCATTATTTATACAAAAGAAATTAAATATTATGAGTAATACAATTTAGATATTATAACCATAGAATACATTATAAGAATCTAAAATGTATGCTTTTCTTGAAGAGAAAAATGAATATAGGAGATGCCGTTTAAACATAATGATGATGTAGACCAAATTAAAGGAAAAAAATGAAAATGCCAGATCCACTTAATTTTCCTCCTACCTTCAGAAATTAAAATAGAGGCTAAACCTTACTGAATGCAGAATACAAATGTCTTCATACAATAATTAAGAAAATACCATGAAGGCTATGTGAATCAGTTTGATGAAAATAGTCCAGATTGTATATGAAACCAGTACATTGTACCCCTTGATTGCATTAATATACACAGCTATGATTTAATAAAAACAATAAAAAAAAGAGGTCAAATCCATGATTAGTATATCTTTTCCTCCCTTTCTAATATGTTTTAACACCATGAATAATTTTGAAGAAAATCTTTTTGTCACGATTTTTCTTTCTTTATTATGCTAGTTCATACTCAGTCACTGAAATTAGTATAGAGCAAGAAAGAAATGAGCCATTAGTTATAAACCAAGAATTTAAACTTAGGAAATGACAATTAACAATTTCACATTTATTTTTAATATTCCACCTATCAGGATGCATTAAGTCACCAGAATTGTACTGATTTACTTAAATCTACAAGTCGAGTTGTAGCATTTTAATCTATGAAGGGCTGATAAATGCCTCAGATAATCTCGTCTGCTTACAAATATGCGATCTTACTAATTCAGAAAATGTCAATTAGAAATACTGTTTATAACTAGAAATGTACTGTAAAACAGATATTTGATTTTCTCTGTGAAAAAAATTTTATTAATGGTACAGGCTTAATGAAATTTGTGAATTAACCTTACAACTTTGGTAATTATTAATTAACACTGGCTACATTAAAATGTAGAAGGGAAATATTGGATAATTTTACAGATATAATGAATGAACTACATCAGTTAAATTCATATGTAGTTGAAGACAAAAGTGTCATATAAGAATCATTATAAAATCTAGTATATGGAGAGTATAAATATCTTAACACAGTAATTAAGAAAGTGAGGTGAAGGCTATGTTAAGCAGTTTGATGTGAGCATTCCAAGTTGTATATAAAACCAGCACATTGTGCCCCATAAATGCATTAATGCATATAGCTATGATTTAATAAAAAAGAATCATTGTAAATTAATTGGCACTTAATACTCAACTAAAATGGACACATTGAAACATTTAGTTTTCTGAAAGATGCTTACAAGCTATGTTGAAAACTAGATCAACGAGCAAAATCATAACCAACTATCATTCAGTTTTTCCAACTTAGCACCACCACTAACTGCAGAATCCTTGCAACAGTAATGAAAATATGGCTTAAGAAAAATTTGAACTCAAAAAATGAATTAAAGGTATTACAAATCAATGGTCTAATTCTCAAATTGCTTTTCTCACACAAGACTTGTCATGGACTCTGTTTCCTTGATCAGAATATTTCCTCATAGAGCATGTCTACAAATGATATTCCTAATTTTTCCTCACTGCTGTTTGTGGATACATTTGGAAAATCTTTCAAAAGAATATTTATCTGATGCAATTTAGTTGATAGACTTTTGTCAACCTTTCTCTTGTTCTAAAACAATAGAAAACATTTTCATATTAGCAACATATCCATCCTCTATTCCGCAGGATCTACAATTATCTACACAATAACAGCGCTCAGGAGAGAATCAATTCATTGCAATGAGAGGCATAACAAACACTATAGTTTCAGTATTGTGAAGTCCTCTACATCAATATTGTCACCCTTACATTTTGTCTTCTTCAAGCCATTATCTTCTGAACCGTATTCAAACTATAACAATCCAGAGCCTCTGGGGTTACTAGATTTTGCCATGGAATAGTTTTGCCTCATTAATTACTGTTTATGTGCATGAATGGTGTAGACTTGGGCTTGAATGAGCTGTATCCAATCCAACAATAGCTTCTCCTAATGACAATATAATTTGGGAGTCATCACCTCAAAACATGTGAGTTTTAGGAAAACACAAGAAATCAACAGATTAAATTACACTTTGGACATAAAAACAGACTTAACACGAATATTTCTGCTGTTGGCATAGGTTTTTAGACCTTCGAATTCCCATCTGCACAATGAAGATACATTTTTTATTATCTCATATATCATTTCAAATGAAAACCATATATTTTATGTTTTATGGAAGTGATTTTAAGACCCATCATTTATTATGGCACACAGTGGGTTTTTAATCCATGTTGATGATATTGCTATGCGGTTGATGCTTTCCAATTTGCAAACAAACAGCTTTCTTGATAGGATATGGTGGAATGTGTGCAAGCTAGACTGGTTTTGCATACAAGAAGAAATATTTATTTCAGTCTTGCTAATTCATTTCTTGTTTTAATATCTATAATAGTCATATCATTATTTCCAGTATTGGTTTAAGCACTTACACATATTTAGTATTTTGCTATTCTTGCAATCATCAGGATTTGAAGTAGTGTTTTATATACAGTGATCTGTCTTGTTTTTATTTCTCATTGAGTTAGAAATCAAATCACACTTTGTAAACAATATGGTGAGAACTGGAACAGTTTTTAGCTTGATAATTATAGCTCATGACTTTCACTTTTACCTGAAACTGAGACTTACAAGTTGGCTTTGAAAGTCTGCTCATTGGTTTTGCAAAGGTTGAGCAGAAGAGGCCGTATTCTTGTTGGTAACTGTAACAATTGTTAGCTGCCTATATTGATTGCCTACTCTCCACTATTATGGTAAATTGCTATTGTGAAAACATAATGATGGAGAAAATTTATGGCCCAGATGATAGGGTAACATTTACATACCATGGGCCCCATCTTTGTAGATTTACTAATAACCTTTTTAATCATTTCTATTTAAAATACTATGAATTGTAAAGCAGAAACTAGCCTAATGACACAACTAATATAGGGAGCATGACACTTTTAATTTCAAAGTAAATATCATTAGTTACTTTCTGTCTTTTACATAGTATGTCAAATTTTTACTGATACTCTTCCCAATAAACCTAAAATAAATTCATATAATCTTTAATTTTATTTTCACTCATTCATTCTAAAACTAGTGTTAACCAGGGTAAGTTTTCTATTTCTAATATATATTACATGCTTAAAGACTATTTTATTTACAAACACATACATATTAAATTACCTATAAAATATGAGTAAACATATCCATGTTTAGTTTTAAGTCTTTAATTCACAATAAATTAATGATAAATATTTGGCAATATCTATGTTGTTTGGACAATCTATCCTCCCACTCGCCAGGTGAATGTTCGTATAATTATCCTCTCTAAATTTTCCTAAGTGTGTTACCTTCCCACAAGGCTTAAAATATATATTTACTCCATTAATTATTTTATAAAGAGAGAACATACCAGAATTCTGAAAAAAAACAACAAAAGAAATGGAGGCTTCTCAATACAGCCGCTTCAAGAATAGCGGCTTCTCAATACGATATTTTCTTAGAATAATAGATGGCTTATCAGCACCAGAATAAGGTACTCATTCCATCATAATAGCAGGACTGAAGGGCTGTTAAAAAACTGAAAAAAATTTATTAAATTGTGAAGATATTAAGGATTAGATTTAAAATGTTTTTTTAAAAAATTATGTGTGCATTTCATGATTTCTCCTAAAAGCAAAGTTTTCAGTCTAGTATAAGAAAACCAGTGGGTATCATACTTAATAGGGAATATATTTAACTCCTGGAAAACTTAAAGAAATAATTATCTTTCAATTTTTTTCCACTGGAAATTAAACGAAAATATTGGTAAATAATGAGATCCATAGTGACAACCAGAGTCATCTGTGAAATGATTAATATATTATAAGCTAGACGTGTGCTTTAGCTTTGCCAGACCTGCAGAATCAGTTTAAGCAAACTTAAAAAAATAAATTTTGCTTATGAAAAAGGAATATTATTGAACTAAGTTGTTAATAATAAAAATAACATTAGAAAACCAAGAAATGTGAACAGAAAATAGATAGAATAGCATTTAATTTACTTTTTTCAATTGTGTTTCAGGCTTATTCTCTAGAGTGATAAAATTTTCAATTTGATTGTTTTCACAACCTAGTAACCAAAATTTAGCCAGACATTTAAAATAAAGCTATAGTTGGTAAAAAACTGAAAAATCAGAGAGTTAGACGATTACCTAAAATGGTTAAATGTTCAAATAGTGTCTTATTTTCAGAAATTTAAAAAATGTGAAGTATGAGACTAAACACTCACCAAAATACAAGCGCAGCATATAAAGCAAAATAAAAATATCCCGTGTGACTTAGAATTATAAGGTGAAATCACCAAAATCTATAACAAATATACTACATCAAAGAGTGACCATTTGAGTTTCCAGGATATATTTTAAATTGAAAAATGAAGAGACCAAAATGTCTAGTATATGTTTGTGTCCTAGCATGACACCTGAAACTTTCCTCTCTCCTCAAGAACAAAATGGCAAATGTTAACTAATTGTAGGTGGCAGAATAGTATGATGTTTGGTTAAAGAAGGCATACCGATTAATACTAAGCTAAAAAAAAAATACTTAAATTGTCTGGGACAAGTTTCTATACTTTGTTATGCACTTTAAAATATTTAAAACTATTAAAATTTTTATTATCTATCTTCTTATTGTAGTTATTAGCTAGTTTTCAAAATCTCAGTGAAAACAAATAAATTGATAGTTCTCCAAGTGTGGTTTTGTTATTTCTTTGTGTTCCTGAGATCTTCTAAGTGAATCCTAAACGTCTAAACTGTATTCATAATAATGTTATGACATTGTTTACATTTTTTGATCTCATTTACTCACAGGTATTGGTGAACTTTATCAGAGGCTACATTAATGTGCAATTAATGCAAAAAGACATGAGAAAACAGTTTTCTTATATGAAGGAGAACATGAAAGAAATTTTAAAAATGTAAAATTGTACTACTACTCTAATTCTTTTATTTTGTATAATATAGGTATTTTCAAGAGAAAAAAAGAAAGTATTAATAATGTTTATAAAATAAACTTTTTATTAACTTTAAATTAATAAATTAATATTTTAATGACCAGTGCTAGTTTTTAATTTAACAGTTATTGACAGATATAGTCTATAAAGCTTTCAAACAATCCTCAATAATTTTCAATTATTCTGGATCCTGAGAAACAGTTTCTGAAACTGTTAAGTGAATTTTGAGAATAAAGTAGTTAAATCTTTAGATGAAAAATTCAATAATATCAATATAAGAATAATGGGAAAATATCAGTAATATAATATAAATACAATTAAAAATAGTCATACATTTAGGTCTGGAAAAATGACAATATTCAAGCTAAGCACAATCATAAGACTGTACATTTAAACACATAAGATCTATCAAAGTCTAAGGCATTCCTGACTGGAGTTAGAAAAAATTATAGTTTCTCTGGAGGGTGAATGGATCTGGAATATTTTATTTCAATAAAGTATCACTTCCAAATTATTTAAGGCCTCATAATTATTAGTACAGTAATGTCGTAGAGAAATTGTATTAAGTCATCTACGACTACAAAACAAATCATCACAAAATTAACAGTTTAAAAAACTCGCATTCTTCTATCTCCCAGTTTCTGGGGATCAGGAATCCAGGCATGATTGAATCACGTCCTCTACTCCAGGGTCTCTCCTGAGCTGAAATCAGTTCATCATCTAGGGCTGATTTCTCATGCAAAGATCAAACTAGGGAAAAATATATCTCCAAGTACATGTGGTTGTTGACAGAATTCCCTTTCTCAAGGAGTATTGTGCAAATGGCCTCATTTTCTAGCTGACTCTTGGCTGAGATCCACCCTCAGTATTTGTCACACAGGTCTCTGTAACTTGGCAGCCTGTCTCTTCAGAGTGTGTTACCCAAGAAGCCAACAGAGAATGTCAGTGAGGAAGATAGAATTCAATCTCCACAAAGTTATCTTAGAAGTGATGGATCATCAATCTGGATGTTCTTTATTGCTTAGAGTCAAATCCCTAGTTCAACTCAACTTACCTCAACAGGAGGGAATTGTACAAAAGTGTGAATTCCAGGAGACAGGTGTCTTTGAGGGCTGGCTTGAAGTAGGACTAACCTACCTTGCCTAGAGCAAGGCTACTAAATACAGAAATACAAAGGGAAGTGATTATAAAAAGTATGTTTCATTCATCATGATCTTTGACTTTGTGATATGGTCTAAGGTATGAGTCAGAATGAAAAGATTACTATGCATTTATTTTCTGTTCTAAACAAATTTAAACATCCTTAATGAATGGCAACAAGCCAACATGTTCCATTAGCAATTATACTAGCTTGCTATTGTGACCACCAAGAAATACAGACATCAGATTTACATTGGTCATTCCGGAAGTGATGCTAGATTTAATTCCTAGAGGACTTGGAAACATTAGGGAGGTGAAAAGGGTCTATTAGAAATAAAAACTGTCTTTAGAAGGATTGGTAGAAGCAGATTAATGGAGTACGAAATAATTTGAAACCATCAAGAAATTGTTTTGGGGTTGTACCAAAGGATGGGTTTTAAAATTTAGAAAGGGGTCAGTTGCAAAGGGGGAGTGTGTTTACTAAAGAAGTCGTTTGATCTTTTCTCTGAAAAGTTATCGAAAATACTATATTTAAAAATTATGATATATTGTACTTGCATGATTTAATTAATTATAATATTTGAGATATCAAGCTGGCATTGGTGAAGTGAAATGATTAGAAGAGTTTGGACTATTATAAACACAGCACTTAAAAGAGCTATGGCCATTACCAAGGTAAAAAAGGTTTGAACATGTAGGGAATCACACAAGAACAGTATTCAGAAGATAGTCTCTGTTAATTGATGATGACTTCTAATATGAGAGAGTACTAGAGAGACAGATAACCAGACAGACTTTTACCTTCTCTCCAATTCAAATGTGATATGTGTCCAACATAAATGTAGACTTTTTAAAAGTCTGTTTTTACATGTATTTAGTGGGATTGGATATTCTTCACTTCTAATAAGCCCCCAGATGAGACTTAAACATTTTATACTTCAACTATACCTTTGAAGACTAAACTGTCAAGAGTTTTTGATTAGAAAATGACAGGAATGATTGAGAGAAAGCTTGTACAATGCATACGCACATACACAGATAAAAAGAAAATTGTATAAGTAAGGTAGCTTAAGGAACATAGTGAGGGTGCTATTATAATAAAAAGAGAAGCTGGTAGTGATAAATAAAATTATAGCTATTTAAAACTGGAGAGAATGAATTCAAAGAGGGTCTTCTGAGCTCATTTCAATAATGCACAGTATATTTTAATATTTTCTGCACCATTAGTTCAAGGAGATTAAGTATTTGTTATCTCTATGACTAAAAAGAAACAGGTTAGAATTAGAAGATTTACTACTGGAAGGACAGAAAAGATGTTCATTGCAAAAGGAACTCACATTTTTAATTTTTCTATTTTATTTTCTCACTTTCTAGAAGGTGAACTTCAAATGAAAGTACAAAAGGAATGGCAAAGTTTGGATAAATATAAGTAATGATTTGAACTTTTAGCCTCTGGAAAGACTGGGGGAAATTGAGCAAGGATGCTTGTGTTACTAGAAAGCGTTGGCAAGTATGATCAAGCCATATTCAACTTGCCGTAGCATCAATGCACATAGCTACTTAAACTTTTTCCCCTAAGCACCTTCTTCCTTGAGGACTAGTATCTTTCTATGTAATACTTGCACTTTCTTCCTGCCCCAAATAGCTTTCCCACATGATCTCCTAATTTCTGCTATAACTGCCTGTTTACTGGGCACCATCGATTATAGAAAGGATTGAAAACCTTTTCCTGGAAACCATTAAGCTAAAGCTGAGATTATCTATTGCTCTCTGCTGGAATTTCTGCTATGTCAGTTAAGAAAGTTAACTGGATATAAGACAAAATGGAGCCAATAAACAGAGAAAAGAAGGCATCTGAGATAAAGAAATAAATTGTTGGAATTGGGATTTTTCTGGCTCTAAATGATTTGCCACTTGCTCATTTTCCTGATCTCTAAGAGTTTTGATTATTTCACATTCCACAAATACTGTCAGCATATAACCAGTATCACCGTTTAGAGTCTATGTCAGATGTGGTAAGAATTACCTTTGCAACGAGAAAGATATGAAAAATTTATCCTCAAAATAACATTACCTATAGTAAAGTACAAAACAAGAAACAGATTTTCCATTTCTTTCCTATTCTAAATTTTGTCATAACCACCACTCTGCAGGGTTCAATAAAGTTCATTTTCATGTCATCCAAACTTTATCACTCAGTTCCGCTTCATGTGTTTGCACTGAAGTATTGCACAGTCTAAAAGAATGTTAATCAAGTAATTCTATGACATCTATCTAACCTTGCAATAAAAAGCACACCAATGTAAAGGTGGGTGAATTACAGTCTATTTGATGCTTGATTTACTCTACAGCTGTCTCCAGCGATGAAATATAGTAGCCAGGAACTAAAGGTTGAGTGATTTTCAAAATGATTAGGAGTTATTGGTGGAGAGGGTAGATCCTTAGGGGAACACTGGGAATGGACTTGGTTATTTAACAATGCTCCTTTTGTGGGGGAAGGTGGGGATCTGGTCTACATTTGGATTTGTTTCTGAATAAGTTGGAAGTTGACAAAATTCCAAATTCACATTTCTTTTCTAATCTACTTAGGACACTGAGATGTATATTATCAGTGTTACCATACAAAAAGTTAATACTTAAAAATAATGTTTAAAAAATACTTAGAAATCTTTCTTGAAGTAAAAGAAAAGGAAAAGGAAAGAGATGATAAAAATTCAGGGAGGGGGCAGTTTCTGTGTTCCACCTCCCGGTTAAGATTTAAAAATTATTCAGGTCTCCCCGAGGGTACATATGCTCTGAATATTCACTAAAGTGATGGACCAGATATCATGTTCAGAAAAGAGAATAATATTGTCAGATTATTGTCAAAGAGATAAGTTTCCTTTCTCTGAAGATAGATTTTTAAAAATGTATGAATGATGTCAGTATTTAACCTATTTTTCCAGCTATATCTCACCATGATAAAAGGATTACTAAGATATTCAACAATTTCCATTAGACAAATCATTTTACTTGTGATCATTAGTAAATCAATGCATTATCTTTAACATCAAAGACTTCAGCTTATACTACAAGTCTCCAGTGATCCAAACAGCATGGTAGCAGCACACACATAAAAATAAAGATATAAGATGACTCATTACTCTCCCTCCACCCATCCTCTCTCCCCTTCCCTCCCTTGCCCATTTCCCCAATTCTTGTGTTGTAATTGGGTTATAGCTTTTATATGAGAATTATAAATTAGTTTCATAATAGGGCTGAGTACATTGGATACTTTTTCTTCCATTCTTGAGATACTTTGTTAAGAAAAATATTTTCCAGCTCCATTCACGTAAACATGCAAGAGGTAAAGTCTCCATCTTTCTTTAAGGCTGCATAGTATCCCATGGTATACATGTACCACAATTGATTAATCCATTTGTGGGTCGATGGGCATTTGGGCTTTTTCCATGACTTAGCAATTATGAATTGGGTTGCAATAGACATTATAGGTGAAACCTACTAAATGTAGGATATAAATGTCTGTACACAATAACTAGGAAAATACTATGAATGCTATGTCAACCAGTTTGATGAAAATATTTCAAATTGTATATAAAACTAACACATTGTTTCGCTTCTCGGCCTTTTGGCTAAGATCAAGTGTAGTAAAACAACACATTGTACCCCATGATTTCATTTATGTAGACAACCATGATTCAAAAAAAAAATAAAAAAATAAAGATATAGATCTACGGAATAGAATTGAGAATCTAGAGATGAACCTGAACCCAGCCACATTTCCTCCTCTGATCTTTGATAAACCCAAAAAAAGTATGCAGAGGGGAAAAGAATCTATATTTAATAAATGGTGCTGGGAGAACTGGTTAAGCACATGGAGTAGACTGAAACTGGACCTTCACCTTTCACTATCAACAAAAATAAATTCTTGCTGGACAAAAGATTTAAACTTAAGATGTGAAACAATAAAAATTCTAGAAGAGTGTGGGGAAAACTCATGAAAAAATTGAACTAGGAAAACATTTTATGAAGAAGATCTCCTTAGCAATTGCAGGAACTCCAAAAATAAATAAATGGGACATGATCAAGCTAAAAA
Source organism: Perodicticus potto (assembly GCA_963574655.1). Taxonomy (NCBI): domain Eukaryota; kingdom Metazoa; phylum Chordata; class Mammalia; order Primates; family Lorisidae; genus Perodicticus; species Perodicticus potto. The sequence continues at coordinate 3,874 of CAUYRH010009589.1, read as the reverse complement.
AGCTTCTGCACAGCTAAGATTACCACAATTAAAGCAAGGAATCAGCCTTAAGAATGGGACAAGATATTTGCATGTTACAAATTTGACAAAGGGCTGATAACCAGAATCTATAGAGACCTCAAATTTAGTCGATAAGAAAAAAGCAAATAATTCTATTTACAACTGGGCAAGAGACTCGAATAGAAACTTTCCTGAAGAAGACATACAAATGGCCAACTGACATATGAAAAAATGCTCGTCAACCCTAATCATTAGAGAAATGCAAACTAAAACCACTTTGAGATATCACCTAACTCCAGTAGGATTAGCTCATGTCACAAAGTCCCAAATATTCAGATGATGGCATGTATACAGAGAGAAAGGAACACTTCTACATTGCTGGTGGGATTGCAAACTAATATTACCTCAATTGAAAGAAGTAAGGCGAATTCTTAAAGAACTAAAATCGACCTTCCATTTGATCCTGCATTCCCATTACCAGATATCTACCCAGAAGAACAAAAATATTTTTACCACAAGGACACTTGCATCAGAATATTTATTGCAGCTCAATTCACAATTGAAGAATCAGTAGATGAAGTAAAGAATTGAAGGAATCAGTAGATGAAGTATCTAAATCTATTGAGGGCCAGGACAGCAGAAAAAAAGCGGAAGGGCAAATTTGCTGCACATGTTAGAGTTGGGACATTCATCTTCTCCAGCCCCTTGGCATGGTTGCAAGGCTAAGACCCCGCTCGGATTGGCATTTACTCTGTGGGCTCCCTGTTTCTAGTGCCCTCAGACTATAACTGAATTACACCTTGGCTTCCTTGCTTCTCCAGATTGCAAGTAGCAGATCACTGGTCTTCACAGTATCCACAATGTAATGAGACCATTCCTGTAATAAGTCTCCTTTCGTATACCTCTGTATATATTCAATTGGTTCTGTTTTTGGGACAATCCTAATTCACTTTCCTGGTTTCTCTGTATCCAGTAACATAGCTTAAATATTTGGCACAGCATATATTTATTTTTTATTGTCAGTCTGTCTCCTTAGAGGCTTTGTCTGTGATTTTATACTTTCACAGATTTTCCATGTACAGGTAGCTTGAGCCATATCCCTCTGCTTCCCTAACTGTGAATGGGGAGAGGAACATTCATAGTTTCAGCAAGTTCACAAGGATCTCCATGCCTTATTTTTCTCTGGTTTCTCTGTGCTCTCCCAGGCACATGAAACATTAATCAGTGACTCAGAGATTAATCCCAGACATTCTATGGTTCTCTCAAGTTCCAAAATCTACTTTTTAAAATTCAAGCTGCTCTGGCACTATTTGAACCTGATTAGGAAAATGTTCACCACTCTAGCTGAGGAAGGAGGTTGAAATATCTCCAAGGTAGGTGGCAATAAATTTGCCACACTTACCAAAGATGGCACAGGTTTTTCACAAATAAATAATTTTCTACTGTTACATACTGTATATAAATTGTTAAATAAGGCATTCCATTTTGGATAGATTTTCTATATAGAGGAAAATTGTCTGCTCTCCTCATGCTTGATTCTCAGAATTAGATCTCTATGAAACTTAATTTTTACAAATTTTATTAGTTAGAAATATTGTAGATGTATTTGAAATTTGCTAAGAAAATGGAGTTGAAGTGTTCTCACCACATATACAAAAACTTAACTATATAAGGTGGTGAATATGTTACCTATTTGGATTCTAGTAATAATTTCAAAGGTATACATATACCAGACCTTCACATTGTACTCTTTAAAAATATGAACTTTATTTGTCAATTATATCTCAGTAAAGCAGTACAAATATTTTTAATTCAGTCTCAATCCAATGTTTAAAATATCATGAAAAATGTCATAATTACAACTGTTCTTTTAAAAAAGAATTATATATCCAACTGTCTCTAATTTTTCTACTATAACTATTAAATTAATCTGCATCTCATCTTTATGAAGGAAGAAATATAATACTTTTGGAAGAATTAGTACACAAATCATCAGAAATATTCAGTGTCACCCTGATGGTTGCATGGCCAGAGGGGTGGGAGTCTGGACTCCATCCTAGATCTCATTTTGAACATTCTTTGAAAGAATTGCCTTCCTAGCCCTAAACCACGATTACTTAGGAAATCCACAGAGTCAACAGTCTCCAAATGATTACTCTAAAGATCCTAGCTTGGTAGGCAAAGATTTATTCATTAAAATATTTTGATGGATATAAAAAATTTTTATGAAAAATAACAAAAGTGTATATATTTTAAACTTGAAATTAATCTTATTGTGAACTAATACTTAGTAAAAATAAAGATAACAAGGAAATAATATAAAACAACTAAGGAAATTAATTCCATTTGGGTAGTGATAGTGATTCTGCAGTTGAAAAACAAATGATTGAACCAAGGCTGGAGATAAATGTTATATCACAGTTTTTGTGATTTTACACTCAAGCTAATTTACCTACAAAAATTAGCTGATTGAAAATGTGTTTCCAATAATTATTTATTAATTATTTTTCTGATAACTAATAATGTCTTATGATATTTTGATTCAATGATTAGGAAAACCACTACAGATTTCTAGTTTCATCTACACTAAGTCATTTACATATATATGTTATAATAAGGTCTTTTGCACTCAAACAGTTATAGAAGCTCAGTTCACAGTCACAAAGATGTGGAAACAACCCAAGCATCCATCAGTACATGAAAAGTAAATATATCTGGATGAATTTGGAGAATGTTCTCCCTAGAAAGGATCTTAAGAATGGAAAAATAAGGGGTGGAGCAAGATGGCAGCTTCCTTGCGGCTGGGCACGGTGAGACTGGGGAGAGAGGACTTCAGGCATCTCTGGCAGGTGGTATGGACTTCAGGGATCTCTGCCCAGAAACTTCCCTTTGGGGACACAGGGAGACAGTGTGAGGCTTCTGGACACCCTGAAGAAGGCAAAAGCGACAGAGATTGGACAAGTGGTTGCATCTGTTCATTCGGTCTGATCCTGTCGGGGGCTGTGGGTGGGGCAACAGTGGGACTGCAGGCTGGAAAGGCCTTGCCTGTGAGCTGTTTGGTTTCTTTTGGACTTGGCACTCGGTTGAACTGCCTTGGGAGAACTTGGGCAGGAGTGTTGGGGGTTTTGAGTGTTGTCTGGGGTCCCAGACTGGGCCACCAAGCCAGACAGAGCTGCCAGTGTTTGGTGTTGGGCTGTGTGGAGCCATTGTGGGAGAACTGCCCTGGCAAGCTCCACCCTCAGGGTCACAGAACAGGAATCGGGTGGGAGCGAGTAATCTAGTGACTGAGCAGGCTAAAGGTGGGGACTGAGATGCCTCACAGCCTTAGCCCTCAGGGGCATAGGGCAAGATTAGTTTTGGCACACTGGGTAAGTGGATAGCCACTTAAGGAGTGATCCCAGCCACAGCACTTTCCTAGGAAAGCTTCTGCTTAGCCCAAGTTAGCAATTTAAAGTGTCTTCTAAGCAGGCTGAGGAGGATTTAAGCTCTCCACCCTGCAGGGTTTGAGAAATCATTATAAACACAGGGCCACTCCCTACAAAAATCCAGTAACAACAGAGTGATTCTGCCAGGGTCTGATCTGGGAGAGATACCTCCCCAACACTGAGGATGGTCATAGGCCACAGTGAAAAATAATCATGAGGTGGAATCAACAGAAAAACTCTGGCAATATGAATAACCAGAGTAGATCAACTCCCCTAAGGAATGACAAGGTAGATGAAGCACAAGATCCCTTGCATAAGCAAATGGCTGAGATGTCAGAAGTTGAATTCAGAGTCTGGATAGCAACTAAGATCAGCGCAATGGAGGAAAAGATGGAATTAGAATTTCAAGCAGTAATCGAAAAGATGACCGAAAAGATGTCACAAGAACT
>CAUYRH010009585.1:0-18525 GCA_963574655.1 Perodicticus potto | reverse complement strand
TGGGAGGCAGAGGCAAGAGACTCGCTTGAGCCCAGGAATTGGAGGTTGCTGTGAGCTGTGATGCCACAGCACTCTATCCAGGGTGACAGCTTGAGGCTCTGTCTCAAAAAAAAAAAAATGTAATATCTTGGCTCGGTGCCTGTGGCTCAACGGGCTAAGGCGCCAGCCATGTACACCTGAGCTGGCGGGTTCGAATCCAGCCCGGGCCCGCCAAACAACAATGACAGCTGCAACCAAAAAATGGCCGGGCGTTGTGGCGGGCGCCTGTAGTCCCAGCTACTTGGGAGGCAGAGGCAAGAGACTCGCTTGAGCCCAGGAATTGGAGGTTGCTATAAGCTATAATGCCATGGCACTCTATCCAGGGTGACAGCTTGAGGCTCTGTCTCAAAAAAAAAGAAAGTTGGATTTGTCGCAACCCAAGAGCGGGAAGTTTTGGCCCCATCAGACAGTCCATCTTCCAGGGCAGATTTCACAGGAGTAGACTTGGAAGGTTTCATTACAATGGATGGGGGTGGTGACCTGCAATGAACCTGACCAAGAAGCAATTTTCTTGGAGAAAATTTGTAAAGGAGAATAAGAGACAGACCAAGACTGAGTCTTTTTTTTAGAAAGAATGATTAAACCACAAGAAAACAGTAAATGTATTGATATCATATGATGCAGTATGTATGATTTTATTGTTTTGATTATGTTGGTATGATAAGTAAATGCTGTACAGGAAAGTGAAGTACTAGTTCCTTGTGTTGACCACCTCCATATGTTCACCTGTCTATTAAATCCCTTGAGTGGTCACCTTACAAATGTGCTACTGCGTATCAAAAACAGGCAGATTTAAAAGGAAAAATGTGCCCGTTCTAGTATAGTGAATGGTTTTCACACACCTTTCTCAATACTAGAAGAACAAGCAGACTAACATCAGGATGCGGAAATGTGAACCACAGGAGCGGTGACTGTGAACTAACAGTGTAGGGAGAAAAAGTAGTACATGGGTTACAGTGGAGTAGACTCAGGCCACAGACAACGTCACAAACATTCTCCCATCAAAATGCATTTAGGCTAATAACCATTCACAGTAAGATCATTAGGAAATGCTCATATACTTGAAAAATTTAAGAAATTATTTGACCTAAATGATAAAGAAAATCATTTCTGCTCTTATTTTTATGACACATCAAACCTTGTCATGCTGAAACAGTTCTTAGAGAAAATTTATAGCTATAGACAAAATTTTTAAAAGGCTGAAAATCAGTGAGTTATGCATCATTCTCAAGAATTTAGAAATGTGGCTCGGCACCTATAGCTCAGCAGTTAGGGCGCCAGCCACATACACCAAGGTAGGCGGGTTTGAACCCCACCGGGGCCTGCTAAACAACAATGACAACTGCAACAACAACAAAAAAAAACAGCCGGGCATTGTGGTGGGCACCTGTAGTCCCAGCTACTTGGGAGGCTGAGGTAAGAGAATTGGTTAATCCCAAGAGTTTGAGGTTGCCGTGAGCTGCAATGCCACAGCACTCCATCGAGGGCGACATAGTGAGACTCTGTCTAAAAAAAAGAAAGAAAAAGAATTTACAAATGTAATAATAACCAAAAATAGAGCAATGGAAACATAAAAATAAGAGTAGAAATTAACAAAATAAAAATCATATATTCTTTTAAAAGTTTAGAAAAAGCAATGTAGCTATGGCAAGTCTGATGAAGAAAAAAGACACAAGCAACAGATACCAGGAGCTGCAGGGGGCACCACTACAGACCCCACACATGTTAAATACAGAAAGACGGTGGAGGTTGGAGGACGCAGCCACATGCAGTGAGCTTGAAGAGTCAGGCCAAACAGACTCCTAGGAAAGCGAAACATCACAAAACTGACAAGTTTATGAAAGCATCTTAATAGTTATGCACATACAACTATTAAAAAATTGAATCCATAACTCTAAACTGTCCCATTTTAAAAAAAGAAAATAGTTTTTAGATCCAGAGATGGCTTCACCTGAGAATACCAACAAACATTTGAGAGACAAAATTTTTACAAGAACTCTTCCAGAGAAAAGAAAAAGCAGAAACATGTCCCAGCTCTTCTATGAGGCAGCACAGCCTTCACACTCAAAGCCAATAGGGACATCATGAGAAAAATTACCAGCCAATAAAAACAAATGCAAAATCCTTCCATGAAATATTAGTGAAATACAGTGTGATATTGGGGAAAGATAATATATCACAAACAGGTGGATTTACTCCAGTGATGCAAAATTAGTTCCCTGGTCCACTGGGCATCTGTATGGCAAAAATATGAAATTTAATACACACATTTGATCCAGGAATTCCACTCACATACACAGACCCCAAAAAACACGTGCACACATGAATGAGAAACCTGAACAAAACACACCTCCGGTGGGTTGCTTTGCCCAGAGTTCTGGGAAGCAGCCAGAATCCATCAACAGTAGGAAGAGAAAGTCAGCTGAGGTTATTTACGTAATAATAAGAAACAAATTGTTACTGCCCATAACAACATGGTTGAATCTCAAAAACATGTTGAGTGATACAAGCCACACAAAAAAATATAGACTGAATAATTCCATCATTCACAAACAACCAAAACCCAAAATGGGCAAAACAGAACTCTGGTGGTTAACAACATATGCTCAGGTGGTGAAACTACAAAGAAAAGCAAAGAATTGTTTCTATAAAAGCAGAACGGTGAGGGCTGAGGCTGGGGTGGGTGGTGGGAGGAAGGCCGGTGGTCAGAGGACAGCCCCCCACTCCAAGTGGCAATTCCCCTGATTTCTGCTCTTCTGTGTACAGCCATGTGTGGTGCTGTGTAACCTAAAGTAAGCGTTTAGAAAGCCCCTCTTTGGTGCCTGTGACCTGCCTCGACGGAGATGCTTTCCCTGTTGGTCCCACCCTGTGGATGTGTCCCTCGGGGAGGCCTGGGCCCAGCGAGCCCGGTCCTGGGACTGCACCCACCAATTCAGCTGGGTCTCCCAGGAGGCAGCAGAGACAGCCGATGGAGAGAAACCAACCCATGACAAAGAACTTTGTTCAGCCTGGACTCCATGTTGCACCACGCTTGTCCCGGTGTGTTGGGGTCATTAGGGACATGGTCTCTCCCTCTCCCCTGCTCAACTGGAGAGGCCCCGCGTGGGGAGTGGTCTTCTCACGCTCCCATCTGGGTGCTAGTGTGTCCCCACTGCAGATGCCTGTCCTTTAGTGACCTCGCGCTCCCATCCTCTGGGCACTGCAAGAGGGAGTGTCCCAGGCCGGGATGGTAACCTCCCAGGCCTCCTCCAGGAGCCTGGTGAGCCCAGCCTCCCTCATACCCTGAGACTCAGTCTGTGACTGGCAGCGTTTTGTCTGCATTCCTACTTCAGACACATTCACGAGGTCTTCCTGAAGGGAACTCCAGCACCAAGGTCCAATAGGAAAGCAGAAGCCACCCTGTCACTTCAATCAACAGAGAAAGGTAATTAGGGACAATAGTGAGACTGTAGGAAGCACCCTGCCCACCCCAAAGGGGAAGGGGCCCCACCTGCTTGCCAACCACTGGCTGGGAGAGTGGTAGAACACGGACAGTCCTGTGTGTGCAGAGACAAAGTAGCAGGACAAAGTGGCAGCCACACAGTGGCAGGTGCAGGCTCCACAGCTGACCGTCTACTGTCAGGGTCCAAGCCATCTACCATTAGGTCGGAGTGGTCTACCATCAGGGTCACAGCAGTCTACTGTCAGGGTCAGAGCCGTCTACCATCAGGGTCAGGGCAGTCTACCATCAGGGTCAGAACCATCTACCATCAGGGTCACAGCAGGCTACGGTCAGGGTCAGAGCCGTCTACAGTCAGGGTCAGGGCAGTCTACCATCAGGGTCACAGCAGTCTACCATCAGAGTCAGAACCATCTATAGTCAGGGTCACAGCAGTTTACCGTCAGGGTCAGAGCCGTCTACTGTCAGGGTCACAGCAGTTACTGTCAGGGTCAGGGAGGTCTACTGTCAGGGTCAGGGTGGTCTACCGTCAGGTCAGTGTGATCTACCATCAGGGTCACAGCAGTCTACCATCAGGGTCAGAGGCGTCTACTGTCAGGGTCACAGCAGTCTACTGTCAGGGTCAGAACCATCTACCATCAGGGTCAGGGCAGTCTAACGTCAGGGTCAGAGTAGACTATTGTTAGGTCAGAGCAGTCTACCATCAGGGTCAGGGCGGTATACCATCAGTGTTAGGGGGGTCTACCCTCAGGGTCAGAGGGGTCTACCATCAGGGTCGGAGGGGTCTACAATCAGGGTCAGAACGGTCTACTGTCAGGGTCGGAGCAGTCCACCATGATGTGCTCCGCCTCTAACAGAAATATCATCGTTTACTTTTGCCATTTACTCTGATGTCATCAAATGAGTCTTGTGGTCACTGAAAACAAAAAAAATGTTTTAAAATTTGTACATAATAAACATACAATTTATTAAAGCTTACATGTATATTTGTTGCAAAGTGTGATAACGGGTCAGCTGAAACTACAGCGTATAGATGTATCACAGTCAGAAGTTCTGAGCAAAATTAAGCAGCCACAATGTGCCTCGGTCCAGAGCGCCAGGACGGAGGTCTCTATCAGAGGAGCATATGCTCGTGTATTTTCTTAAGTGATTGATGGTGGCTATCAAAACCACTTTACTTAGCTTCATGGATATATTTTCAAGCATGACTGACAGTTTTATTTCAGAGTCTCAATATTTAACCATACCAGCAATTACTTACATTCTTTGCAATTATTTACATTTTTTATTTTTTTTAAACTTTAGATGTTGACTTCATAATGTGTGAATGGTTTGACAGATTTTCAGAATTATTTTGGGGAAAACAAGAGCCAAGGTTTTGCAGACTCCAGCCCCACTGACCTCAGCATGCAGCCTGGTCAAGTTAAGCACCGACTGCATGCCTTAAGGTGCCCACTGCATGCCCCAAGCCAGGAGCCAGCCTCCTCTGGTAGAGACATGGGAGTCTGGAGAGCAAGACTAATAAGACTAATTCTGATGGTGTCTGAGGTGGTGAGGAGCTGGTGACTAGCACAGAGCAAGGTCTTAGGAGGAAGTGTCTAGGGGCAGCCCCAGCCAGGGAGGCAGTGTAGGTCAGGAAGAGCAGGCACGCAGAAGCGTCTGTGCAGACAGAAGGATCTTGCAGGAAATGGGGGACAGAGAACGAGTAGATGGGCCCAGGAAGAGTAAGAAGTCAGATGTCAGGAAAAGGCATGTCAGAGGTGGCAGGGAGAAGTGAGGGGCCAGAGCTAGGAGGCTAGTCTTATGGCCTCTTCACAGCCCTTCCCGCGTAAACACCCAAAAGTTGTTTGTACACCCACATGCACGCACACCCCACTGTGGAGTAGAGCGGGCTGCACACACAAGCAAGGGTTCAGATCTTGGCCAGACCAACAAAGCTTCCAGCAGGAGACACTCATCATCACTGAACAATAAAGACCACAGGGCACAGACCTTTACAGGAAACAGCATGCAGGTGAGAGAAGAGATAGCAAAGCAGCCCAGGCAGGCCCTCCAGGGGCTCCTCAGCCCCCACCTCCCTGCCCCCCAACCCCTGCCTGTGCCCCTGCCCCTATGCAGGAGTCCTACTGACCAAGGAGAGGGGAGGGGCCAGCTGAGTCCTTCTAGGCAGCAGCCCTGGTGTTCTGCATTTCACCCAAATTGGAGACACCTTCTTCCTGAAGTGGGCGGTGTCAGTGGAGCTGTGATGTGCCTGCTCCCTATAGCAGGGGACTGCCGTTGCCCCTCCTGTCCAGGGCCTGTGTCCTCACCCCGAAGCCTGTGAGGCAATCTGCACCCAACCTGACAAGGTCACACGTTTGCTGACTGCAAGGTCCCAAGGGCCTCCCTTTGTGGTCACCTCAGCCACTGTTTTCCCCTCCCCCAGAGACTCAGGCTGGGTGGCAGGCAAGAGGCTCAAGGCTGTATCCAAATGTCCGCAAAGACAGGTGGCCACCCCCTGAAGCCTAGGCGCTCTGAACTGTGGACCCCAAAGCCTAGAGCTAAGCACTTGCTGCCACACACCCTCTTCTGAGCCTGGGGCCCACAGAGAACACTCAGGGATAGCCAGCCGGCCATGGTCACACAGCTGGGACACGTCTTTTCTCCAGTTCTAGTGGCCTCCACTCCACTGTGTGGCTGCTCTGAGCTTCCAAACACCCCAGGAGGGAGAAGGCTGCACACCATGGTTGATTCAGTCAATTTGGATGGGCTCTAGTATCAGCACTGTGTCCAATGTGAGACCACCTAGCTGGGTGCAGGGACCCAGTCCTCCAGCACCTGCCCTGGCTCTCAGCCTAGAGCCTACTAGTACCCTGAATGCAGGCCAGAGCCAGGAGCCAAGAGACCTGACCCAAGGACAGACGCTGGGATTAGCATCTCTGCCCATGCTGCACCCAGAGCTTTGTAGGCCCTGCCAAAATCAAGGCCCTGCCTTGTTCATTCAAGGAGCACTTATTAAGCACCTACGTGTGCCTGCCCAGGCTGTGTGCTAAGGATAGCTTGTCACATAGCAAAGCCAACAGCCTGGCTCTGCAGTGTCCACTCTTGGGGGCTCTGACCCACAGTTCTGCTAAGTGCGGGTAGTAGGCAATGATGAGATTATCACCCACCCTCCTAGCCCTTTGAGAGGACATCCTGACTGTGTGCCAGGCTGGGATGGGGGCTGTCCGGGCTCTTGGGACTAAGCTCCCCCAGTAGTGAGGAAAGCCCAGGAAGTGGACCCTAATTGGAGGAGAAGGGGTTAATCAAGAGCCAGCAGGCCTACCAAAGAGGGGAAGGGAGAGTTGTGTGTGGAGGGTGGGGTGATGTGGATGCTGCCCCACCTCCCAGAGCCAACTCCAGATCTGCCACCACCTGCCCTTCTCCTTCACATGCCCCCACCCACTCGCCTCTGCGGAGCCCCCTACTGCTGCAGCCCCGCCCCTCGGCCCACGGGGAGGGGGGCACTGGGCAGAGGGCGCGGTGCCCTTCTCGGATGGACTCTGCCTGCGGACCCGCCTTGTGCCCAGGTGGGCGCAGACCCCAGGGCCTGAGGACTGCGGCCACACGCAGTGGCTCCGCCCCCAACAGTCCCCAGCCGCTCTGGCTGCCGCCTCCAACTCTGCCACCCAAAGTGGACCAGATGCCCAGGGAGCAAGGCCCAAGATCGCCTGCGAAGTCCCCGGGCGTCCCCCAGCGTCAGCCACGGTGGCTGCGGCTCCGGACACCGCCCCCAGCCCCGCCCCAGACTCCCTGGACGCGTCGCCTGCCCGGTGACACTGCGGCAGGCGGCGCACCGCGGGGCGGACCCGGCGCCCGGGGGCGCGCGGCGCGTTGCCATGGCGGCTGGGAGCGCGTAGCCGAGCCTGCACAGCGCGCGAGCGGGGCGCCGAGCTGGGCCACTGCGCGGGGGGCGGCGGGGACGGCGGAGACCGCTGGGCGTGGAGCGGGTTGGGCAGCGCGGCGGACAGCGCGCCCCCAGCCCAGCACGCTCAAGGCCCTGGCGGCACCGTGCAGGATGCAGGCCACGGATCCAGCCGCGGCGGGTCTCTACGAGGAGGACGGCAGAGACTTGGACTTCTACGACTTCGAGCCGCTCCCCACTCTGCCGGAGGACGAGGTGAGCCGCCCGGCCCCACGAGGACCTCTTTCCCTGTGGAAGATGAGGAGAGGGAGATCTGGCCCCAGGGGGATCCCACAGCTGTCCTCATCGCCCTCTTCCACACTTTCTCCAAAGGGTCAGGACCCCTGGATAGAGCACGGTGCGGGGTGGGGGGGGGGGCGGTCACTGCAGAAGTTGGCAGTCGGTAGGGGGTGGGTTCCTGACCATAAATGCTGGCTGGAAGGGCGGCGTGGGCGAGTTCTGGGGGACACTGTTTACCTACCTGCCAGCAGCCTGGGAGGCTCTTGGGAGTAAAGGGAAGCAGACCCCATTCAGGTGCTGTTTGAGGGGGGGAGTGAGACCCCCTCAGGGCAGAGGTTTTGGAGCTGGGAGTGAACCGTGGGGGATGAGAACCCTCCTGAGAGGTTCAGGAGCTAGGGGAGAGGGACAGGGCTAGATGAGAACCCCCAGGGCTAAGGTTCAGGAAAGCCTCTGGAGGAGACCCACACACACACTCACACACCAGAGCTGAGAGTTACTTCCTGCTCTCTGGGGGCTCCAGACCTGATCCCCCTCCCCCAGGCACAGAGGGATTATGCCTGCTGTCTCCATCCCACAGCTTCTGGACATGCTCTGGCCACATGCCCACAGAACCGGTCTGCTTGACTCTGGCAGAGAAGCAGGTCCCCACCTGGCCTGGGTCTCTCTGTGGCTCAGCTCTGGCTTCCCATAGTGCCCTGCAGGCTGTGGGTTGGGGTCCAATGAATAAGCTCCACGTCCTGAGAACAAACCAGACCCAGAGGGACCCTCTTATCTCCCATGGATATGGGATCTTCCAAATGTCTGAGCACCGGGCTTCTGCAGCTGCTGGTGGAGCACTGCAGGGCCTGCCTTTTAAACATCAGGCTGTAATGCTGAAGACCTTCCACTTGCCTTTCTGAGCAAACCTGAGGCAGAGAAGCGCACACAACAGCCATTCCCAGGGCCTTCCACCCTCTGACAGCCCCAGCAGTGGGAGTGGGTTCCAAAGGCCAGGAGCCCATGCTGTGAAAACAGCGTTGTCCTTCAGGGAAGGTGCTGCCGGCCCCACAGCTGCGGGGGCAGGGCTGGGGTTGGCTGCCCCACCCCCACAACGGCCTGGATTTGGTGCAGTTGGAGGCTGCCCAGAGGAATGGCCAGGGGACATCTCGTGGCTTTGATGGAGAAGAAGGGTGCACTCAGCCCACAGCCTTCAGAAACGCCCCAGAGGACACATTTCACTGAGTGATCACTATGGGAAGCAGCCCTGAGCACACGACTCTCCTCACAGTGCCTTTTGTACCGGCACCCGAGCCTTGAGGCAGTGACTGGTTCCCATAAACAGGGGGTGCTTGCCACAGCTTGAGCCCAGATCCATTTAGCTGTCTTTCCACCATCCCCTACCCAGCACCCTTTTGCCTGGAACAGCTCCCTCTGTGCACAGTGCATGGGGTGGGGGCTCTATCCTGTGCCCTGACAGAGGCCTGCAGGTGATCTGGAACACCAGTGATTTGGTAGCATCCAATGGGAAAGGTTAGGTGGGCTTCACCCAGGGAGGTGCTGCTGCCTTCACAGGGGCTCCTGAAAAGCGAGAACATCCCCAGGCGCAGCACTGACTGATAGATTCTCTGTGTCTGAGCACACATCTGGGCCCAGACATGGCTTCTGTACACATCTGGTTCCTCTTGAAGGTTTTCCATCTACCTCAGGGCACATGTCCTATAACTGAAGGTGTCATGTGGTCAGCACACATCCGAAAGCCGTCCTGGGTGGAGTGAGGGAAGAGTGAGGCTGTACCATCGTCCCAGAGGACAGGGCTGAAGCATCCTCCAGAGAGACCCAGGGTGGCTGCAGCCCTAGGGCAGCTGCCAGGACAGTGAGATGGTACCAGGCCCAGGACACACACAAGCTGCAGAAGACCTAGGAATTCACTCCTTAGACACCTAATTCCCCACAGTGAAGTGGGGAAACAAAAGGCCCCCAGAAGCCCCTGGAATGTCCCTCCTCCGTCATGACTCCAGAGAAAATCCAGATGGCTATGAACCTCAGAGATGTTAGCTTACCGTAACCAGGGCATGCAGAAAGCATTGCTGTGAGTACCTTCCAGACCGTCAGGCTGACCAGGAGTTAAAAGCCAGACAGTGGCTCGTGCTAGCCAGGACCAGCCCTCCCAGCTGTCCCCCTCACTGGCAGGAGCACGAACTCCAACAGCTTCTTTTTTTTTTTTTTTCCTTTTTTCTTTTTGAGACAGAGTCTTACTTTGTCACCCTCGGTAGAGTGAATGACATCATGGCTTACAGCAACCTCCAACTCTTGGGTACAAGCAATTCTCTGGCCTCAGCCTCCCGAGTAGCTGGGACCATAGGCACCTGTCACAGTGCCCACTTATTTTTTCTTTTTTTAGAGATGGGGCCTCGCTCTTGCTCAGGCTGGTCTCGAACCTGTGAGCTTAGGTCAATTCACCTGCCTCAGCCTCCAGAGTACTAGGATTTTTTTTTTTTTTTTTTTGAGACAGAGCCTCAAGCTGTCACCCTGGATAGAGTGCTGTGGCATCACAGCTTACAGCAACCTCCAATTCCTGGGCTCAAGCGAGTCTCTTGCTTCTGCCTCCCAAGTAGCTGGGACTACAGGCGCCCGCCACAACGCCCAGCCATTTTGTTTTGGTTGCAGCTGTCGTTGCTTGGCGGGCCCGGGCTGGATTCAAACCCGCCAGCTCAGGTGTACATGGCTGGCGCCTTAGCCTGTTGAGCCACAGGCGCCGAGCCCCAACAGCTTCTTTGGAAAAGTAGTTTGGTATCTACCAGTGAAGGGCAGTTACTAGTAGCCATGTCCCAGCAATTTCACTGGGGGGTTGGGCCCCAGAGACACACGGTCTGAGGGCAGACCACATGTGTCCAAGAACACCCTTAACTGGAAACCCCTGGGCATATGGTGAGAGAACCAGGCTAGCTTGGTCCTGGATGCAGCACCACAGGGTCAGTACAAGCCAAGGACTACTAGTACACAGCCAACAGAGAGATGCTCTGCCTGGGCACTGAGCAGAGCACCTGGGGGAGGTGTCCCTATCTGGATTCACGTGGGATTTCAGTCACTGAGGAGGGGATGTGCTATCCGGGCAGGACGCACCAGGCAGCTGCAGCCCAGAGTGGGCAGCTCTGGCTAGTCCTGTCATGAGCAGATGGAGTCATTGGGCCTCAGGGGAGCCGGCGAGGGCAGGCTTGGGGATGAAGACAGCCAGGTTGGGTGCCAGAGCCGGGGGCTCCCAGGTCACAGAGACTCCCAAGAGGCAAACGGCATTCTCCCTTTCCCCGAATCTGATGAGTGCCTCCCAGAGCCTTCTGTGTGCTGGCCGGGCTCAAGATTTGAAGGTGGGTGAGCCCAGTCACTGCCCAGAGGAACACAGGTTGAGGCACCCGAGGAAGAAGGGGGTGTCCCAGGGAGCCCTCCAGGCCTTTGTGACATCTGGGCCAGAACCAGCCCAGAGCAGGAAGCCCTGGAGATGAGGCAGGGGCTAGAGGGTGTGGGAGCTTTAGGGCCAGCAGGCCCTGGGGGTCTGCCAGCACTGGGGGAGGAGGGTCTCAGTGGTTACTGCGCCAGCCACATACACCGAGGCTGGAGGGTTTGAACCCTGCCCAGGCCAGCTAATCAACAATGATAGCTGCAACAACAACAACAACAACAACAAAAATAGCTGGGCATTGTGGTGGGCATCTGTAGTCCCAGCTACTTGGGAGGCTGAGGTGAGAGAATCACTTAAGTGCAAGAGTTTGAGGTTGCCGTGAGCTGTGATGCCACAGCACTCTACCCAGGGTGACAAAGTGAAACTCTTTCTCAAAAAAAAGAATATCCTAAGGCTGAAAAAATCTGTTGATTATAACAGAGTATATTTGAAACATGCAAAATGATAGATGAGTCTCCATGAAACCTTAGCTCAAAGTCTACCTGGGAGGCTTCCCCAGTGCAGGGACCCTTTGCCATTCCTGGATGGGCAGCTATCCTGCTCTGTGGACCCAGGAGCCAGTTGGTGTGTCACTGTTACCCCTGGGGTCACATCCGCCTGCCTTACCACAACCCTTCTCCCACAATTGCAAGGTGGGGACAAGAGTTGGATGGTCCTCACACTCAGCCACCTTGAGTCAGAGCAGGGTAGGAGACCCAGTGACCCTCAAGCTGGGCTGTGAAAAACCCCTAGGCCTGCCTGAAGAGCATGGTCTATACCCTCGTGGACAGATTATGTTGGCAGGAGCAGGGTGGGAGTTGTGATGCCTCAGCCTACCAACGGCTCTTGTGGTGCCCAGAGCTGGGCTGGCTTTGCTATTCATAGCATATCACCTCCCTCTGAAATGTCTGGCACAGGCCCTGTTAAGCTCTCGTCAAGGCCCCCTCAGTGCCCTGCACCTTGACTGATGCCTCCTGGCCCCGCTGCGGGACTGGATCTGCCTGGTGGTGAGGTGGGCCACGGGATCCCCAGGCGGCCCCTCCTGGAGGCAAGTGCAGGTGTTGCTGCCATAGGGCCTCATGAACTGGGGAGTCCGCACTGAGAGAGCTGTCTATATCCCACCCAGCTCCCCTTTCAGCTCTATCCCAGGCACTAAAGCCCGTCTGTTACTCCCACCTGCCCTACTTCGACCATTATGCATTTGGGCAGGGGAGGGTCACTGCTCCTGTGGGCCCAAGTAGGGTGGAGGCTGCAGATCCTGGAGCCCTCAGCATGTGACAAGGCCCCCATATGCCAGGGCAGCCAGCCCTGCCTGTGTGACCGAATCCTGCCATGTCTCGGCATGGCTGAGACAATTCTGTCCGAGGGTGGAAGCCTCAGCCACAAACCCCATGGAGTCCACTCCTGCATCCATGCAGAGAAAACCCTGCCGAATTTAGGCACTCCCACCTCTGGCAGTAGGGGTTGCAGTGTCCAGCCTCTCAGAGGGAAAGGACTCGCCATCACCAGGCGTATTCCCACTGGGCCTGAGCAGGAGGTGGTCCTGCCGGTAGCACACCTGACCTGGGTCCCCCGTGACAGCACATTCATCACCCACTGTGTGAGTGGGCTGGAATTGGGACTGGCTCAGACTCAACGTAATGGGCTGGCTTCATTCCACCTCAACAGCACAAATCCACGGTGTTTCTGGAGTTGTTTGCTACTTCATTTAGTGCATGCCTGTGTGTATTTGCATGCACGTGTGCAGTTGAGACAGGGGCTCACCTGTGTGCAGCCCCATGAATGGTGTGCAGGTGAATAGGTGTGTGTACATGTGTGTGCAGGTGTGGTACACGCCTGTGTGTAATGCATGCACATGTGTACCGGTGTGCTGCCCTATGCATTGTATGTAGATTCAAGGGTGTTTGTGCATATGTGTGCAGGTGTGGTACACGCCTGTGTGTAATGAATGCACATGTGTACCTGTGCGCTGTACAGGTGCATGGGTATGTGTACATGTGTGTGCAGGTATGGTACATGCCTGTGTGTAATGCATGCATGTGTGCACATGTGTACTGTGTGCTGCCCCGTGCATTGTGTGCAGGTGCACATGTGTGTGCATGTGTGGTACACACCTGTGTGTATTTGGATGCACATGTGCACATGTGTACCTTTGTATGCCCTGTGCACTGTGTGCAGATGCACGGGTGTGTGTACATGTGTGTGCAGGTGTGGTACATACATATGTGTGTGCAGACAGGGCCCAAACACCCTTGCAACCAGGCCCATGTGCACTCCTGGGACCTCCAGGTTTCCCTGAGTCATGAAGAGTCTCAGGCAGTACAGAAAGGGCTAAAGGTTGAGCGCAAATCGGGAAGAACTTTTCTCAATCAGGAAACCCAGGAACACTGCATGGAGATTCCTGCCATGGAAGGAGCTAGTCAGGCTGGGAAGTGACACCATCGTGCCCCTCCCTGCCGGGTAGGCGGGATAGTCCCTGCTGGGGGGCTGGCACCCAAATGCCATTGCTTGAGTGTCTTTCCTTGGCTTAAGCCCTTTGTCCTTTCTCCTGTGACTGTGGGGACTTGGTGCAATATCCACTTCAGGTGGGGGAAATTCCAGGAGGGGAGTGGCTTTTAGTCTCTAGTGGCTTGGCTATGCTGGAGGGGCGAACACACAGGGCTGGGTGCTAAGGCGCAGGTCCACCTCTTTTATTTCACATCCCAGCCTAGGCGTCTAGCCTGCTCCTGGCCACATCTACACACTCCAGGCTGCAACCCCAGCTGGGCTCCTCAAACTTCCAGTGCCTGTCGGGTGGTGGCACAAACGTGAAAAGCTTACCGAGGTTATGGGCCTGGCACCACAGGCCTGGAGAGGGTCTGGAGCCCAGAGCATCTGGTGTGTGCATGTGGGTGTGTACGTGTGGGTATATGTCCGAGTGTGTACTGAATGTGAGTATGGGGGGTGCGGGGCTGTGTGTGAGAAAATGTGCATGGTTGGTGTGTGTGAATGTGGTTGCACATTGTACGTGGATGCATGTGAGAGCGTGTATGAGTAGGAGTGTGGGCGTGGGCGTGGGCGTGTGAAGCGTGTGTATGTGAGGTTATTTGTGTGAAGTGGACAGGAGCCTGCATGTCCCGGGGCATTGGTGTCTTAGGAGACCTTGCCCCAAACCCTTCCCCAGCACGACAGCAGCACTGCTGAGCCATTCTCAGCACTGGGGTGCCTGGACGGGGCGGTGCTGCCGGGCTCACGCTGGGTCTCTCTTGGCAGGAGAACGTATCTCTGGCCGACATCCTCTCCCTGCGTGACAGCGGCCTCAGCGAGCAGGAGGCCTGGGCCGTGTGCCTGGAGTGCAGCCTGTCCATGCGCAGTGTCGCGCACGCAGCCATCTTCCAGACGCTGTGCATTACGCCCGACACCCTGGCTTTCAACACTAGCGGGAACGTGTGCTTCATGGAGCAGCTCAGCGGTGAGGCCGAGGGCGGGGCAGCTGCCAGAAGGCACAGGGCACATGGGATGGGCTGGGCTGGGTGGGAACTGCCACGCTGCTCCTGCCTCATGCCCTAGGGGGAGACCCCACTCCTGCTCCCCTGGGCCAGGCCTAGTGGCCCTGTAGGGCGTGGACATGGCACCTCCAAGGTGAGGCTGACCTACCCCTGTGGGCAGCCTCCGTTTCCTTCTGGAAGCCACAAAGTCCTGTGTGCTCCCACCTTGGAGCAGTTTCCCATGCTTACCGTTGAGTCACCCTCAAATGCTTAAAACACCTGGGTGCTCCAGGTCAGCCAGATCAGAAAGGGAGGATGAAGCTCCCACTGGCGGGTTCCCTCCATGTGTGCTTCCTGGGGAGTGAACGGAAGCCTTCTCTTTCTTTCCCCAAGATGACCCCGAGGGCGCTTTTGTCCCCCCGGAGTTCGATGTGACCGGAAACACCTTTGAGGTAAGTGTGGCAAGTGGGTGCGCTGAGCCCCTTCAAGGTCATTGTGGGGTCCCTTCACCTTGCTGTTAACTCCAGAAAGGCACCTACCACTGGGGCTGGGGGCAGGGGGCTGTCATTGGGGCGCACCGACCTCTGTCCACCACCAGGGTCATGCATGGGCAGCCCAGTGACGGCTCCATGTTTGAGAGCAGTGGCTTTGGGCTCGTCTGTCATTATTATAACTTTACATTGTGACCTCTGGGATGCAGTTATACCACATGTAGCATATCAAAAGTGCCTGAAATTACCAGTGATGATAGGCAGGCACCATGGTTCCTCTGAGGGGCTTGGCAGGTGTGTCTCTCTCAGTGCCCTGAGGAGATCTGCCACCTCCAGGTGGCAACTCCTGAGCTCTGGTGGCCACCACCCGGACAGCTCCAGAGCCTGAGTCTTGAAGACTACCTGAGGCAGCTGCTCCCATGCACACTCCACCTGCCCCAGGGCGCAGCCCAGGGCTACTGCATCAGAGCCACAGCTGCCCGTGTGAACATCTGCTCAGCTGTGCCCAGCCCTCAGGCTCAGGCTCTGTCCATCTGAAGCTGCCTGTCCATCCGTAAGGACCTGTCTGTCCCTTGGGAGAATGGCCCACTCACGGTGTCACTGTCATGAAGCTCACAGTCCTGTAGGATGGCAGAAAATTTAAGTCAATTGCTAACAGATAAATGTGCAATGATAAACTCAGAACTCTTCCCAGTGGAAGCCTTGGTATCATTAGCTTAAATTTGACCTTGAAGTAAGAGTTGTGGGCCTGACCTCTGTGCTTACTTTCACTTAAGTGGGTGTGAGCACCCTCCCCCCCGAGGCTGATGTTCAGCACCCCGTCAGGCCCACAGGGCTGGAGCCCCACTGCTCAGCTTATTGGAGCTCAAGGGTCTGGAATCCCAGCCCTCATAACCCCTGGCTTATGCCAGTTCTCACCTTGGTCCATGCATGGATTCAGCATTTAAATACATTTCTGGGGGCTGGGCGCCTGTGGCTCAACGGGCTAAGGTGCCAGCCATGTACACCTGAGGTGGCGGGTTCGAATCCAGCCCCACCCGCCAAACAACAATGACGGCTGCAACCAAAAAAAAATGGCCGGGTGTTGTGGCGGGCACCTGTAGTCCCAGCTACTTGGGAGGCAGAGGCAGGAGACTCGCTTGAGCTCAGGAGTTGGAGGTTGCTGTGAGCTGTGATGCCACCGCACTCTATCCCGGGTGACAGCTGGAGGCTCTGTCTAAAAAAAAAAAAAAAAAAAAATACATTTCTGGGCCCGTGACCCAGGCCAAACAGGTGGCCAAGACCTCTTCCCATGTGTGCCCTGCCTCCCACGATGGGACCTAGCCTGTGTCTGCACCCTTTTTTGTTTTTATCTCACCATTATGTATTCCTAAAAGTGATATTATTTCATGTGTGTGGTTTTTAACTTTCTGAAAAGAGTACCAGGCTACATGTAGGCCTCTGGGAATCCCTAGATACACCCACCGCCATAGGGATGATGTTCCACTGGTGAAACACCACGTTCAACCCACCTGCTTGTCGTGGGTGCCGTCGCACTATCCCCAGGTGTGACCTGCTTGTCGTGGGTGCCGTCTCACTGTCCCCAGGTGTGTCCTGGCATGTGTACCAAGCACGTTTCCCCTCAAGTTTCTCCCGGGCAGTGGGTTCTTCAGATGCTCTCACCTGTGCACCACTGGCAGGTGTGAGTGACCCCGTGGGTGTGGCGGAGCTGGGATCTACCAGCAGGATGCGCCAGTCTGTGTTTCTGCGATGTGACATGGGGGAAGGGCTTTCTTTGGTCAAGATCCATTTTCTAGTCAACTGGGCTTCCTTTACTGACACAGAAACTGTTGTCCATGTTATGGGGTTTGCGAATGCTACCTCCAGCGTGATCTGCCCAATACTTTCTTTAAAGAAGTGGTTTTCAAACTTTTTGGTTTCAGGACCCTTTTTCATTCCTAAAATAGAGATCCCCTCATGAGCTTTGGTTTATGTGGGTTCTATCTCTTAATATTTACTATAAGAGAAAACTAAGAAATCAAAAGATATTTAGCTATTAATTCATTTTAAAATTACAGAAATAATCCTGTTGTGTATTAACATAGCATATGTTATGAAAAATATTATTTTTCGGCTCGGTGCCTGTGACTCAACAGGCTAAGGCGCCAGCCATGTACACCTGAGCTGGCGGGTTTGAATCCAGCCGGGCCCGCCAAACAACAATGATGGCTGCAACCAAAAAAAGGGCCGGGCCTTGTGGCGGGCGCCAAGTCCCAGCTACTTGGGAGGCAGAGGCAGAAGGCTAGCTAGCTTGAGCCCAGGAGTTGGAGGTTGCTGTGAGCTGTGATGCCACAGCACTCTATCCAGAGTGACAGCTTGAGGCTCTGTCTCAAAAAAAAAAAAAAAGAAAGAAAAATATTATTTTTCCCCAAAAAATTCATGAGAAGATTGGCACTGCTTTACATACTTTTTGTTTTTTCTTTCTTTTTTTTTTGTAGAGACAGAGTCTCACTCTATCGCCCTTGGTAGAGTGCTGTGGTGTTACAGCTCACAGCAACCTCCAGCTCTTGGGCTTAGGCGATTCTCTTGCCTCAGCCTCCCAAGTAGCTGAGACTACAGATGCCCGCCACGACGCCCAGCTATTTTTTGTTGCATTTTGGCCGGGGCCGGGTTTGAACCCACCACCCTCAGTATATGGGGCCAGCGCCCAATTCACTGAGCCACAGGCGCCACCCTGTTTTTTCTTTTTTTGAGACAGTCTCACTATGTTGCCCTTGGTAGAGTGCCATGGCATCACAGCTCACTGCAACCTCAAACTCTTGGACTTAAGCAATTCTCTTGCCTCAGCCTCCCAAGTAGCTGGGACTATGGTGCCCACCACAACGCCCGGCTATTTTTTGTTGCGGATGTCATTGTTGTTTAGCTGGCCCAGGCCTGGTTGGAACCCGCCAACCTCAGTGTATGTGTCTGGCACTATAACCACTGTGCTACGGGCACTGAGCCTGCTTTACATACTTGTAAGTCTCGCTGATGTCTGGCTTAATGGAAGGCTGCTGGGTTTCCACAGCAGCATCTGTGTTACTATTCCTTGACGTCACACATCACTCTGCTGGGAGAGAACAAAGTGGAAAGGCAAGCACCATCTCAGTGCTGTCGAGAGAGTGGTGCAACCTCTCAGACACATTCTAGGAAAAGCTGCCAG
This sequence comes from Perodicticus potto, assembly GCA_963574655.1. NCBI lineage: Eukaryota > Metazoa > Chordata > Mammalia > Primates > Lorisidae > Perodicticus > Perodicticus potto. The sequence continues at coordinate 331 of CAUYRH010009585.1, read as the reverse complement.
CAGGTATCTGCTAATGAAAAAGAGCTTCTCAATTTTACTTAGGCAAATTGATTCTTACGTCTTTCCTTGTCAGGGTTTTGCGTCTTAAGAAACTTTCCCAATCTCAAGGTCCAACAGATATTCACTGACATTTCCCACCAACAGTTGTAAGTTGTTTTTTTGTTTTTTTTTTTTCTTTTTGAGACAGAGCCTCAAGCTGTCGCCCTGGGTAGAGTGCCGTGGCATTACAGCTCACAGCAACCTCTAATTCCTGGGCTCAAGCGAGTCTCCTGCCTCTGCCTCCCAAGTAGCTGGGACTACAGGCGCCCGCCACAACACCTGGCCATTTTTT
>CAUYRH010009581.1:0-11615 GCA_963574655.1 Perodicticus potto | reverse complement strand
CACCAGAGGCTCCAATAGCCAAAAAGGCTGGACAGCTGCTGAGGAGACACCTGTGCCTTGGTGTCTCCTTCACTTTACACTTGGGACTAAATGTGGAATCCCCATTTCCTATACCTAGGTCAGTTTCTTGTGAATTTCCTAGGCCTGAATTTCATGGATGGACTGTGCCCATTCATTGATACACTCATTCACCTTGCCCCCGGCGGAAGGGACTATATTCATTCGTTTCCTGGCCAAGGAACCCATACACCTATATATACCCTGAGGCTAGAGGCCTAGAGGAGGAGACGGGGAAAGACCAGGAGAGGAACGGAGAGAGCTTCTCTCTCCCCACTTGAAATCTCTCCCTCTACCAGGAGCTTTAGTGTTTTCTGTATTCTTTTCTGTAAATCAATTCTGTCTTACCACGCAGGGGTGGGGGGGGAAATAATGTAATGAAGAATAATAAAATACATGTATTTACCCAGAGAATTCTACCTGTGTTATGCTTAAATTCCATGTTTTCTTTATGTCATCTCTTCCACTGACTAGAAGAAGGTTTATATTTTATCATCTGAATTATTGAAATAAAATTGCAATAAATTCATTTCTTATCTTGAGCCTGCTCCTGAAGTTCCATTTTCCACTCTTCCCGCAAGGATAATTTCTCTAACATGTAAATCTGATCATGTTTCTTTCTGAGTTGAAATCTATTAGCATTCCCTCATTGCCTTCAGATTACATCTACCTGTTAATATTTCATCTTTTCTTAGACCTCCCAAACACTATAGCTTAATGGTGACAAGTTAGAATTTTGATGCAGATGATCTATTTCATACCAGTTCTAACAAGGAATTACCTTTAACATAGTGGATAAGCCTCAATTTCGCATCTATTAAATAGGAGTAAAAAAATAATTCACAGCATTGTTAAATATTAAATGAATTAAATTTTGCAAAGAAACAAGGTTCAAAGCAATAGGATACAGGTATCATTATTATTAGCTTTACAAAATACTGAGAAGCATGAATGGAGAACTGGGTAGCATGTCCTTCCTTGAGGTATGAGGCAGATACAGGTTTTTTTTTGAGACAGAGCCTCAAGCTGTCACCCTGGATAGAGTGCTGTGGCATCACAGCTCACAACCACCTCCAATTCCTGGGCTCAAGCGAGTCTCTTGCCTCCGCCTCCCAAGTAGCTGGGACTACAGGCGCCCGCCACAACGCCCAGCCATTTTTTGGTTGCAGCTGTCATTGTTGTTTGGTGGGCCGGGCTGGATTCGAACCGGCCAGCTCAGGTGTACGTGGCTGGCGCCTTAGCCCGTTGAGCCACAGGCGCCGAGCCGCAGATACAGGTCTTAAAAACCTTGTGGCAATAGTGATAGCAAACGATTAGTATCTGAGCATCATATTTTCTAGGCATTCCTTTCTAGACACTCAATAAACATGTATATTTATCAAGGGCCTAATATGTCCTGGGCACTTTTTATACAATGATATGGAATAGTAAGCAAAATGATAAAGCTCCTTCCTCCAGAGCTTACTTTCTAGGGGAGAATATAAACAATAAGAAGAAACTAAACAGTACCTTATGTTAGATAGAGATAATATATAAGAGAAAAATACACAGGAAAGAGGTGATTGACCAAGAAATAAGATTAAAGTTTAGATAGGCTAGAAAGGGAAAATAGCACTAAGAAGGGAAGTTGACCTAAGATGTAAAGGGAGCGAGCAGTCTTGCCATGTTTTTTTCTCTCAGAGACTAGGGCTCCCTTGGGTGTGGAGGGAGCCACACAGATGCATGGAACAGCAGAGAGGGCTGAATGGCTGAAGCTGAAAGACCAGGTAAGAGTGAGAGAAGAGCCACAGACCCCAGATATCAAAATAAGGATTTTGACTTTCACTCTGAATATGATAGGAAGGCATGTCATAGGAAATTTGTTGGGAATTCTGGTCTTACCTGAATTTTCTTTTATTGAAAATTTGAACCTTTCATGTACACATGTTCCTTTACTTGGGGAAATATTTTAAAGGAAAAAATCAATAAATGAAATCTGGTATAAAAATAGCATAACATCATATTCATTATGTGTTTGGCAATGTATTTAATACTCTACATATGTGTTTTGTTTTTGCTCTAATACTTATATAATCATTATTCATTGACAGGTGGTAAAAAAAATTGTCAAGATAATATGTGTATGTAGATATCCCTTAGTATCCATGAAGGACTGATTCCAGGACCTCCATGGATACCAAAATCCTAGGATGTTCAAGTCCCTTATAGAAAATAGTACAATATTTGCATATAACCTTTAAATCATTTCTAGATTATTTATGATACCTAGCACCTATAATTACCTATTTATAATGTACATGCTATGTAAATAGTTGTTGCACTGGATTCTTTAGAGAGCAATGAGGAGGAAAAAAGTCTGTACATGTTCAGTACAGATGCTTTTTTTCCCAAATATTTTTTACCCATATTTGGTTGAGTCCATAGGTACAGAGAGCCCACTGTATGTTATTTCATATACTCATTTCATAAATTTTTAAAATGCATTTTGATAATTTCATATGTAAATGTTCTTTTTCTTATTGATTACAAGGACATATCTTGCCAAGACTTCCCTTTCTTTTATTATTTGCCTTTTCCTTAACTGGTAATTTTTTTAGCATTATAGTTAGGAGCTTTTAAAGGTAATCAAATTTTTTAAATTATTAAATCATAACTGTGTACATTAATGCACTTATGAGGTACAATGTGCTGATTTGATATACAATGTGGAATGCTTACATTTAACTGATTATCATAACTATCTCCTCGCTTACTTATTTGTTGTGTTAAGACATTCCTACTCTATTCTTAATAGTTTAGAAATGTATCATTGCTATAGTTCAGAAAGAAGGAGGGAAGAGGAAGGAGAGGGGAGAGGAGGGGGAGGCCAGGAGGAGGGAGGTAATCAAATTTATTACACCATGCCTTTATATTTTCTTTGTTTACCTTTATGGATAGAAAACTCCTTCACTACCCTAGAGCAGAAAAATATTTGCCTATATTTTATTATGGCCATGGTTTGTTTTTTATATTTAGCATTTAAATTTATGTTGGTGTATGCCATGAGGGTTAACTCTTCACATATGTGGCTGGTAACGCCTTGCACTCTCTTCTGAGCAGGCTGGGGGATGGCAAAGTATTTACTATACGAGCCCTCAGCACTGCCTCAGATGGACTATCCCCACGGGCCACCTGTTTTTGTGTGCTTTTCAATTACACATTGAGCCATCAAGATGGTGACTTCATTGAGCATGTAATAAGAGTACTTTCTAAGTGATTGTGAAATGAATGAACTAACTGAACTAACATCCCATTTCCATAAAATTGGTAAGTAAATATAAACAAAGATGCCAGGCTCTGTAGTTGGTGCTAATGATTGAACAGCACCTCCAGGTACCTGGTTCACAGTCAGTGAACAAATGTGACACAGTGTGACAAATGCTAACAAGTAGACGACCATAAGGTATGTGGGGTCACAAAAGAGGCGAGCCTGGTTTTCTCTTAGAGGATCCCTTTAAAAAGTTGTTAAATCTGAAGGATGAGTGAAGGAAAAATGAGTGCAGGAGGAGTGGAAGAGATGTGGTAAATGCCCAGGTAAAAGGAACAGCAATTGTGGAAACTGCAGAAAGAGATAGAGTCTGAGAAACTTTGAGCAGTTCCATTACTGCAGCACTCTCCAAGAGTAACTGCAGGATTCTATGACGTAATACAAGCCATGCACATGTTCTATAAATGGCAACTCGCCATGTAATTTGTAAAGAATAAGTGTAGACCTGGACATACTGGTCACTGACCCAAAAAACAGGAAGGGTTGTCTGAAAGAGGGACTTTGTGTGAAGCCTTCTGTGACTTACACGCTGGGTCATGGTACCTTGGCCCAGATCTACTACACTAATTGTGCTGAGTCCAAGTGGGTGGACTGAAAGGGGTGACGTCACCTTGACCCGGTATCTCATTGGCTTTTTTTTTTGTAGAGACAGAGTCTCACTCTATGGCCCTCGGTAGAGTGCCGTGGCATCACAGAGCTCACAGCAACCTCCAGCTCTTGAGCTTAGGCGATTCTTGTTCTCTTGCCTCAGCCTCGCGAGTAGCTGGGATTACAGGCGCCCGCCACAAGGCCCGGCTATTTTTTTGTTTTGCAGTTCGGCGGGGGCCGCGTTTGAACCCGCCACCCTCGGTATATGTGGCCGGCGCTCTACTCGCTGAGCCACAGGCGCCGCCCCTCATTGGCCTTTCAAAGTGACTGTTGGAGGATTGGCTGCTGCGGTGTCTAGAGGCCTCCTCCTGTCTCTGATTGGATGAGAGGCGCAGACAACCCTCCCCCTTCTTGGTACTTTCTCACAGGGGGACCCGTTGTTTGGGAATCGACAGCTTGGCTTCCTCAGGCTGAGCTGCCTGCCTTGCAGCTGTGAAGCTGGGACAGCATGCTAGGACTGTCCGGCGCGAGAAGTTGCTCATCCAAGTGTGTCTTGAGACTGGGCCGTGAGCTTGCACTGCAGCCACACACCGCAGACGAGAAGGTGCACAAGTTTTCCATCTGAAAGTTTCCTTTAGAGGAGTCAGCAGAAAAAAGAAAATCACTATTAATATTTCAAATTCAGAAGCTGGGCAATGTTCTGAAGTTTTAGAAAGCAAGTAACTTATCTCAGTTTACAAAGTGTGGGAGAGTGATCCATAACCTCAGATACCTATCTGCCTTGGAATAACCCTCAGTAGTCTGGGTCAAGTGCTCTGACTTGCACTGCAGAGCATGCCTCTTGCTGGAAAGAGACCTCCGTGAGTTCAAGGCCAACAATTTTGAGGCAAGTACTGGACACATGGAGAGATGTATTGTGTAATCACTTTTAAGAAGCAGTTTAACTTGTGTTTGTTGTATAGGTCACACTTCAGTTAAATCAAATTTGCCACTATAGCATTGTTATTCAATGACTCTATTTCACTGTAGTAGTGTATTTTATAATAATAAAAATTATTACTTCAAAGTAATGATGGTTGACATTATTGAGCTGAGTATTAATTTAAGCCCATTACAAATATACACACAAACTATAACTTTATCAACAAAAGAAATGTTGTTTATGAGCTATATACAAAATATATTTAACTTAAATAATGCCTACTTTTTCAATTTTTCTTTTTCTTTCCTTCCTTCATTTTTTTTTTGAGACAGGGTCATTTCCTTCTGTTGCCTGGGGATAAAGTACAGTGACATCATCATACTTCAAACTCCTGGACTCAAGTAATTCACCTGCCTCAGCCTTCCAAGTACTTGCGCCACCAAGCCTAGATAATTTTGCTTATATTTTGTAGATTTGGAGGGTCTTGCTATGTTACTCAGGCTTGTCTCTGAACTCCTGACCTCAAGCCAAGAGTGCTAGGATTATGGACTTGAGCCACTGCCTTGCTTCAATTATTCAATATCATTTCAACTATTTTAATGCCATAAGAAAACTGAGCCATTAAAGCATGAATAAAAGCCTCTATATAAGATATGTTTCCTTTGCCTTCAGGTTCAGGCATCTGCCAATCTCCAACTTTCACCCCAAACATTCTGATGCTGCATCCTAGCATTTCTCCCCCAAAACAAACCCAATGCTAGGAAACATATATAGGCACGCTTTGATGGTGAGTAGCCAAAGCCTCAATGATGGAATACTTTTATAAAATTAGACTTCTAAATTATTATAAGAAAAATATGGCAAAACTCCCTCCTTAGCACTCAGGGCCAGGAAGGAAGCTTTTTCCTCATCTTTTCTTCAAGTGGCTCCCAGGTGTTCCACAGCCATGGTCTCCTCCATGCAGGTCCTGAGGAGGAAGCACCATCCTCACCAAGGACAGCAAGACAGGTGGACAGGTTTATTCAAAGCTAACCATGGTCTCACCATATAAGCCAACAACTTCATTCCTAGATATTTACACAAAGCCAGTCAAACAGATTACACATACTGCAGGATCCCACTTCTGTGGCATTATGGAAAAGGAAAGACTGCAGAGATGGAAAACAGATTTGTGATTGACAGTGGTTTGTAGGGGGCAGGGAGTTATTTAAATAGGGGAAAAGAATAATGGACATGGGTACTAATGGGCCTGGCTGGTGAGATCATGTTGGCATTTGTGTGCTTATTGGCATTGTATTTGTCAATGATTTCTTTAGTATGGCATTGAATTCATAGAAAACAAAAGAAAAAATAAGGAAATTGGAATTCATTAAAATGTAAAACTTTGTGCAAAGGACACTATCAGCCACCCAGGAAAATGTAAGGGCCCTTCACAGGCCAAAGCCACTGTTGGGTGATCAGTTCCTGCCTTGACTGTCTCAGAGTAAGCAATCAGCCCCTGAGGCCAGTGAGAAGATGACAGGAGGAGCAGTGTCCATGGAGACCTCCTTGGAGCCATCCCTGAGTCTCTGCCTGGTATTCCTAGATCCCGCATTCTTTTTGCAATCCTAAGCTTCACACATTACAGGGCCAATGGTGTAACTCTGGACAACAATACAGAAATAGAGGAAGGTGGCCATAGTGGACATTTTTTGTTTTTGTTTTGACAACCAGCATTCACAGTTATTTTTCTGGAAAGACTATCTCAAGTGTCCTCCAGGAAACTCATCCAATTTTTTTTTTTGAGACAGAGTCTCACTTTGTCACCCTCAGTAGAGTACCGTGGTGTCACAGCTCACAACGACCTCAAACTCTTGGGCTCAAGCTATTCTCTTGCCTCTGCCTCCCAAGTAACTAGGACTACAGGTGCCTGCCACAATGCCTGGCTATTTTTAGAGATGAGGTCTCACTCTGGCTCAGGCTGGTCTTGAACTTGTGAGCTCAGGCAATCTACCTGCCTTGGCCTCCCAGAGTGCTAGGATTACAGGTGTGAGCCACCATGCCCAGCCCAACTCACCCCATTTTTTCGTCCCAGTCTTCTCTCAAGACTGCTATTTTAAGGATGCCCAGATTTGGCCAAAAAGAACATTTTATAAAGGTCCATGATGAGCCACCAAATATCTGCAACCCTCTTTCACAGTCCAGGATTCTTCTCTGGATCATGAGCTGCAAGTATTCTGGGCGATATCTACCATGGCTCCCCAAGCCCATGAAAATGACAGGTGGTACCCCATCCTTATAGGTGAACTGTACACACTAAGAGTAAGTTCCTACATGTAATCCTCAAGCAAAGATAGAAGGGAGGCAATGAGGTCACCTTGCCTAAAAAAGGGGCTTCCATGCTTGACAACAGCTTTGCAGATACTGCTTTGGTACCCAAAGATCATCCCATGTATTCTTCTGCCAAATGACATCAGTAAACTCTTCGGTGCCCTGATCAGCCTCAAGGAAGTAGCATCTGGATCAGATTGGGAAAGAGGGAGCAGGACAGGGTCAGGATACAGGCAAAATGGAGCATAAACTACCTTTGTTCCACAGGCAAGGGCATTCTTTCCCATTTTCATTTTTCTTCTTACTTTCCCACGTACTCTAAGACATTTTTTCCTTTCTCTTAGCTTTATTTTACCCTTGGAGGCAAGTGGCTGTCTAGTTGACATTCCTACCACTGACAGCTTGATAATCCTTTTGCTGTGCAAATTTCATTAATCTGTGCAACCTGAAGAAATATCCAGGAAGGGGAAATACTTCCCCAATGTGACCATCAAGTTCCAAGTGTGCTTCCCCAACACATCAGCATGCCCCACCTCAAAAATTCTTAGGCAGCATCTACTGTGTTGCTAAGATCCTCCCCCAACCAGTCCAGCATTTACTGCAGCAATAACCCCCACCCCCAAACACTCCCACCCACCTGTGTTATCCTCTGGTCACTGACAACATTTTCTTAGCGATGATTAAGCCACTGTTCAATTTTCTGAAAGATACAACCATCATTTTTACTGCTCTAGGGGATATGAAACAGCCAATGAGAAGGGAGGTGTGGGCTTCAATATAATGCCATAAAAGAAAAGCTAAGAGATAGGAAACAAAGCCCATCTTCTCAACCTTTATCATGCAGGGAAAGGGGTTTGGGGATACACGATATCTAATCCTCACAAGAGCTCCAGGGGACTGGTCACCTATTGGAAGCCAAAATAGGCAATCAGGAAGAACTAAACTAACTCCTACCTTTCCCTACTGAGCACAAGCTCTAGGTTATACAAAACCTATGTCCACAATTCAGCACAAAGAAAAGACACCATTCATATTAGAACACTTACTGAGAGGAATCTATTCATTCTCAATGAGGAGAATCAATATTATTTTGGTGGAGTATATTTTCCTCTCTGGAAATGCACAGGAACCATTTTCCAAATCATAGAGACACAGTAAGCAGTAGTATGGGTGGCGAAAAGGCACCTGGCCAACTTGACACCTGCAGGCAGAGCTTAGATGGGGCACAGGCTCCTGGTGGGACCTGGATGGGAAATGCTCCCAGCAAAATAGGGAGCTGCCCTTTTTCAGATAACGTTTTCTGGGTTTAGAAATCCATTGCCAAAAGTGAATCATTTCCTTTCTGAAACTGAAGCCAGAAAACAGTACGCAAGATGGAGTCTGAAAAGCTAAGCTGAAGCAGTACAGCTGACCTCATCTGGTTAGCTCACATTATTTTCCACCCTGCATCCCGCTCTGATTAGCTAGTTAAGATTTCATTATGATTGTGAGGATGTTTACATCAGTAAACTCTGAGGAGGTAGTCACACAAACACAATATGATAAAGGTTACTTTGATGATACTTTTTTCTGGTGATTCTCTTAGATATTTCATTAAAATGAAAATCATCTTTCTGTTGCTTAAACATTTTGCACTATTAAAGTAAAGACTACTTTGATGTTACTCCTTATCAGATAGTTAAATTTTTCTATGTCTGTTTCCTTGTATTTCATTATAAAAGTTATTAGAATTGTAACTGAGGAAGCACAGAATTGAGAGCTACTCTTGCTGTTCTCCAGAATTGGCTGGCCTTGTGACAGATAAAGTTTGATGGACCTATACCCATCTCCGCATATTGGCTGAGAGAGACCCTCTTCAACCGGTAACAAAATGTTCAGGAGAAAGCTGTCCATGCAGTAAGTGACAGCGTTGCAGAAGATCTGCTCCCAAGTGTTTCCTCCGTCTGCTAACCTCAGCTGTCTACAAGTTCTCTGGGTCGATCTAGCAAGCTGCCAGATGAGATGGTTTCAATAGGAACAGCTGCTAACCAGACCCCAGGCATTACCCAAGGGAACACAGGCAATATGCCGATACAAGCATCTCTAGCTTTCCCTGGATTTCTACCCTAGACGCCCATAAATATGTACAATCATAATGTGTCAACTATAATAAAAAGTTAAAAATACCCCGACCAGCGGGTGGGCGGCCTAGGGGACCGACTCACTAGGAAGCAGGACCCACAACGCTTGGAACTCTGGGCTGGCGTATTTCCGGCGCGCCGGCGGAATTGACTTACGGATAAAGGCGGCGCGCGACGGTCGGGCGTGTGTGCTCTCGCCGGAAGCGGCTGCTACCGGGGGAGGTTTGGAGTTTGTCAGGTCCCGGTGCGCCGGCCTGGAGGTGTGCACCATGCAGCTGGGCTCCGGGACCTTCGCTGCGTGCTGCGTGGCGATCGAGGTGCTCGGGATCACAGTCTTCCTTCGGGGATTCTTCCCAGTTCCCGTTCGTTCCTCTGCCAGAGCGGAGCATCGAACAGAGCCCCCAGCACCCGAACCCTCGGCGGGTACGGACCCCTTCCAGAGTGCCTCTGCTCCCGGGCCCCACTTCCCACAGAGGACGCGTTTTCCGAGCGTCAGCGCTCCCCGGCGGTCTTTCACGTTGTGCGCGCCCCCCTCCCAAACCTGTCCAGCGTTTTTCTCTGTATCCTACAACTTTGTGGCAATACCACTACCGATCCCACCTCGACCTTCCTTCCCTATCACACGATCCCACCCCTCTCTAGCTCTACTCACCTGTGATTCTGCCTCTTTTCTGAGTAGCCTTTAGGGTCACTCTCTGTTCCGGGCACCCCCTTTGCCAAATAGGACGCAACAGATAAGATAACCTGCTAACCTCCTCGCGTTTTCTTCTGTGAGATTTCTCCAAGACCTTCCCCCGCCCAATGACTAAGGCCTTTCTGCATTAGGCTTCTCGTTAGCCCTCACCTACCTATCTAGTAACACCCCATGTAAACTTACTGGTCTGGACCACATGAACACAATACCAGCTACTGACCACATAAACAGTGTAAACTCTCGCTCACTTTTTACCTGCAGCACAGTGTTTTAGGTCAATGTCCCACCCACCTCAGCACCATTATGTAGGGACTTCTCTGTCCCAGTACTCCTCACCATGCTGAGGGCAATTCGCTACTTTCTATAGTGTCTCCCTAAGATTACTTAACATTAACACCGCCCTCTCCCCAGTACTGCTTACAAATAACAGGCCTCCTTTTGGGTTGGGATAGGTAGATATGGCAGAATATGTGCTGCAGAAGTAGGCAGAAGCTAGATTATAAAGTTGCTTGAAGGCTAAGTTTAAAACTCAATTTCCTGTTTTACTTCCAAACACTTAGGATCCAGTTCTAACTGGACCAAGCTTCCACCTCCTCTCTTCGGTAAAGTTGTTATTGTTCTGATAGATGCCTTGAGAGATGATTTTGTGTTTGGGTCAAAGGGTGTGAAATTTATGCCCTACACAACTTATCTTGTGGAAAAAGGAGCATCTCACAGTTTCGTGGCTGAAGCAAAGCCACCTACAGTTACTATGCCTCGAATCAAGGTAAGTTTGCCTTATTTTATGAATTGTGGTTTGGCTCTTTTGAAGTTTAGAGAGATCCTCTGTAATCTTAAGAGTCCTAATTTTAACTAAGTGGATGTCTGTTTAGTGCTATCAGTCTGGCTAGGACAATAAAATACTGAAGGAGCCTCACAGGTTTGAACTGAGACCAAAAATAGAGTTCCTGCTTCCTGAGTTTATAAAGGAGTTAGAGCTAGATTGTTTACACCAGCCTAACCCAAGAGATATGCTCGTGGGTCACCTGCTTTCTTCGTTGATCATCAGTGAGCCAGTTACCATCCTGGAAAGAGCCCTCAGTGCAGTGATTTTCAACTGGTATGCCAACAGTCAGAGGATCTTAGGTATGCTGCAAAAATGTTAAAGATCATTAATTAAACTATTTTTCAAAAGAAGTTTGAAGTATAGGAAGTGTTTTTTACTTTTTTTTTTTTTTGAGACAGAGCCTCAAGCTGTCACCCTGGATTGAGTGCCGTGACATCACAGCTCACAGCAACCTCCAATTCCTGGGCTCGAGCGAGTCTCCTGCCTCGGCCTCCCAAGTAGCTGGGACTACAGGTGCCCGCCACAAAGCCCGGCCATTTTTTGGTTGCAGCTGTCATTGTTGTTTGGCGGGCCCTGGCTGGATTCGAACCCACCAGCTCAGGTGTACGTGGCTGGCGCCTTAGACCATTGAGCCACAGGCGCCGAGCCTCTTTTTTTTTTTTTAATCAACCTTGGTGCCTCCGTTCAGGTGTGCCATGAAACAAAAAAAAGATTGAAAAACACTGCCTTAGTGTTATCAAGTTCAGTTTCTTGACTTTACAGATGAGGAAACAAACTCAAATCAGTTAAAT
>CAUYRH010009573.1:0-39683 GCA_963574655.1 Perodicticus potto | reverse complement strand
TGTATAATTTCCTAGATACGGCTATAGGTAACTGAGGCCAGACAAAATCTGATAAGATCAATAGGCTTTCTGCCTATGCTCTTTTATACTTGAGGCTTATATCTCCATTCTGGAAGAACTGAAATTACAATTTAAGGAAATAATATTATTTAGGCCACAATCTCCTCTGGGGAGCAAGCAGAGTCATCTGTCCAGCATACCCAAAGACTCTTCTCCAGGTTTCCAGCATCCTGAGAAGCCTGTTTTCCTGTATGGCCCCATACTCCTGTCAGCATGATTCACACCTTGTTTGGTTTAAGACCTGTCATCATAGCTCTATTTTCTCAAATATAATATTTTCCTTAGAGAAAAATAAAACACCTTTTTCATTGGAGGTTAATACAAATATTTTAGCATTCATATCCTTAATAGGTGGTTTCATGAATCTTTGCAGATTCAAATAGGAGTGGGGTTCCCTGAAATCCCTCATTTCCATTCTTTTCTGGATTCTGAGGTGTCCTCAGGAGAGAAGGGTGGCTAGTCTCTGCACTCAGAGTAGGGGTTCCTCCAAGGTGACAGCGTATCTTATGCTCAGAACTTGGTTGTGCGGGAAGTGTTGCAGTGTAGAGACACCATACCTGTCCCTGGGGGTGAGAACTTCATGTATATAAGGTGACACAACAATTATAATACTGTCAGAGCATGTGTTTATTTCAGTGAATATTTGATGAACCTTTGTGAGCCACTCTGAGTTTGCTAAGTAATGTGGGAAATTTCAAAAGGACTTAGCTACATTCCCTGTTCTCATGTATTTTACAGTTGAGTGAGGCTAATAAGGAGCCGCCCAAGACCATATTTATTATTGAAGTACATAATTGTGTTGGATAATTTATTAGTGCATACTGATGTCTGAGTTCTTATAAATAAACCATCTAATCCACTGCAACAGAAGAAAACCTTCTAAGAATAGCAAGATTAAGATGTTTACTAAGAGTTTGGGAATCTAGGCAATCCAAAATTCCTACGTGATTATTAACCATCGTGATTGCAAGAAAATTGTACTAAATATTTAAAGTTTCTACGTACTTCTTAGCATAAAACTCCCAACTAACAACTAAGTAGGAAGTAGAGGATGTCTGAGGAAAATGTACATTTTGATGCACGTCATAGTAACATGCTGCCGTTTCTGCAGATTGATCTGACTGTGTGTGTCCAGACCTTGATTGGAAAGAGCAAAATGCAACATACGCTGATTTTTTTTTTTTTTTGGTCAGGATACTGTGATTTAGTCTTCCTGTATATTCTCCAGCAGAGGTGAGACAAAACTTTTTGGATCTTGTGGAATGATGAGCTGGGAGGTAGAATTATTATGCCTCCCACCCTAGCCGCACTTCATCTTTTCCTACCTTCCTTCCCTCTATTCCTTTACCCCAGTGATTTTAAACTGATGTGAGTTTTGTCTCACCTCTGCTGGAGAACACACAAGAAGACTAAATCCCAGTATTCTGACCAAAAAAAAAAAAAATCAATATATGTTGCATTTTAGGTATGCCATGAAAATTTGTAAAGATCATTAATTAAATTATTTTTGAAAGAAGTTCAAAGCACAGTATGTATTATTTTTACTCTTTTTTTGGATCAATATAATTTAAGTGTGCCCCAGAAGTTTAACTATTGATTCAAATGTGCCATGAGAGAAAAAAGGTTGAAAAACACTACCTACCCCATTCTTCTTCTAAGACAAACTAACTGGGAATTTGCAAATGTTCGTGTTCTAAGGCTATATCCTTAGACATCTTGGCTACTGGTGGTTAAACTAGTAGAAATGTAGGGATATGTATAATTTGTAAACAAAGAAAATGAGTTGGAGTCATTAAACTACTGCTCAGGAGATTGCTATTTCCCTCCTTGAGGAAGGAAGAATAATCATAGAAGAGGTAAGCAAGAACACACTTGTCTGGTTATAGGATTCCATGTTTAACTGGGAAGGCTATCCTACTAAGAGCAGGTAAGATGTGAATGACTAGAAGCATAAGGGAACACATTGAAAGGCTCTACTTGGTGACAATGCCAGAGGCAGGAACACGTGAGTGAATGTGCTAAAATTTACATCTGTACCACCAGCACTCTGACATTTTGTTGAAATTTCTCTATAATTTGCAGGTGACTTTAACAAATGTCAGAAATACCATTGCTCAGCCTTTAGATTCTTACCTGATGACTAAAAATAGAACGCCTTCATGAAATTCTGAATATATCTTTACCAAATATTTAGAAATCATAACATACATGGTAAAAAGAGTTTAGGGTAAAAAAAGCTACAATGGACCCTAAGACTCACAAGTCTGTGTGCCTACATCAAATGTGTGATAAATAGAGGAAAATGGTAATTATGTGTCGATGTCACCTGTGACTCAGAGACCTCATACTCCCCACTTGTCCTGATGTTCTTGTCTTCTCTTGTTTGTTATCTATTTTGTTATGTGGGTCATTATGAAAGTTTTGAGTATACAAAAGTCAAGAAATGTAAAATATGCATGGATGGAAACAAACGAAGCCCTCCCAGCGACACCGATAAGTCAAGCAAACTGAAACTTTCACCAGGGAATCAGAAAGGATGCTGCCAACTACATTCCTTGGACATGAAATAATGGACCATATCACAGTCTGTCTCAAAATTTTCATAATAACCCGCGTATTAATATTTCTACTAGATAAGGATAGAAAAAAAGGAGAACAATTCAAATTGTTCATTTTTCTGGCTCATAATGAACTGGTTTAATATTTGATTAGGAAGAAGTTTGAAGGAAATTAGGGATTTCAGTTATTCATGCCACCCTTCGTTGAGTTTTGATTCTTGGGAAAATGAGAATTAGTGAAATTCACACCAAATAAATGGATTCTGTTTCTATTAAGTAAATAGCCTAAAGGTCTAAGTTCACCTCACCACAAATAAGACTCCATATATTTAGCACCTTATTTCACAGTGTCTTTGAGAACATGGAAGTGCATATGTTAACCTAATCGTCCACCTATGATACAAGCAAATTCTGACACCTTAAACCTTTCAAAATATTTGAAAATTTGGCAGCAGGTGGAAGTATTGTGGCAAATAAAAATAAGAACTCATGAATTTATTTCATAGAAGTGGACATGGCATCTCATTTCTCCAGCACAGATCAGGTGTATAGCTGGACAGGACCTGAACATTTCAATCCCCCTCTGCATAATTGCCTTGTTATTCATAATACCTGGCAATCTAGAGTTATTCAGGAAATTTTTCAAACTGTTCAGTGTCAAGAACAGAACAGGAAAATCAGTTTAATTCAGTTTAGCTCAATTTAACGGATAGTATCAGTGTGTCCTCCGTGGTCTCAGCTTCTCAGAGGGAGGGGGCATTTATTATTATTCCTCGTTATTGGGTAATTCCCTTTGCCTGGTCCAACTCCTGGGTACCAGTGACTCAACCTCCTGTACATGTGCTCCTTTGGGAGCAGTTTTATCTCAAAATCTAGACTGATTAATCGTTCATTGTACGTTCTTTCAGGCTCTCTGGCCCTTCTAAACTAGTTCCTTGAATCGTCTCCCAGTCTGAAGCTCGCTAATTCTCATTTTCCCTAGAATGAAAACTCAAAGAAGTGTGGCATGAATAACTGAAATCCCTAATTTCATGGATTTAGGATAATATTGACTTCTGTTATTGACAGTGATGGGAATGAACATTAGGGGCCTAAGAGATACCCAGGTAGAGTCAGATACGGTATTTGCTTTTTGTGTCTTATTTGTTTCAACTCCCAGTACATTCCATTTGCATCCAATACAATACAATAAATACAATACAATACCAAGTCCCAGCAACTTCAAATTGTTAGAAACACAAGCTTTCACTTTCTAAACTCCTCTTGTCCTAGCGCAGTCACAAATAATGCGTCCACAGACAGCTCTAGCCTAGCCTATCAGGAGAGAGCTGGAAAAAAGCAACTGCTCCAAAGATCTGAAAAAGATGTAGAAGTTAGATAAAAATTCTGCAGTCACTGGCAAATCTGTGGTAGTTAGGGATGTGGAATTGGAGGGAAAATAAAACAAAGGGAGAGCACATAGACAGAGGGCAGACATTAGCAAGCACCATAATTTGGCCAGAGATGAGCAGGAGCTCTTTGAGAAGCACGAACTGAAGTCGGGGCACAGAGACAGCACAGGGAGAAGAGAGCAGCCAGGCTCCGCAGCGCTCCATCGGGGGCCCTGGAAAGTGGGCTCCTTGCCCTGCGTCCCTCCCAAAGGCACTCAGTTTAGTACACCCTGCTGATTAAGATGGAACAGAAACATATTACATGTTTTAGAAAGAATTCCAGCAAAACAGTTGGAGTAATCTACTTGGGCAATTGAATCACAAAAGAAACACCACCTTAGTGATGATACAGATAAATCTGTGCAGCATCTGAGACCTCCGGTAGAACTTTCTAAACTGGTAGAAACACAGTCTACCTGCACAGTCCGACAGGGCACCCGTCAGCCGTGTCTGGCTAGTATGCACTTGAAAAGTACCTACCGCAACCAAGAAAATGAATGTCATTCATTCATACTTACAACTCAGAAATTTTAATTAGATGAATTTAAAGCCAATACATTTCTATTTCACAAAAGTTTAGTTCATTTAAATTTAAATAGCTTTTTGTGGCCAGTGGATCTGAATGGACAGAGGATTTGTGCAATTCATAGGCAAGTTTGGCTTAAAGTTACATAGGCTCTGGGGTCTCATGGATCAGGCTTTAAATCCTCTAACAACTAACACAGTGACCTTGGATTGTTACTCATCTTTTCCAGGTCTGAACTTTTTTTTTTGAGACAGAGTCTCACTATGTCGCCCTGGGTAGAGTGCCATGGTGTCACAGTTCACAGCCACCTCAAACTCTTGGGTTTAAGCAATTCTCTTGCCTCAGCCTCCCAAGTAGCTGGGACTACAGGAGCCTGCCATAACATCCGGCTATTTTCTGTTGTAGTAGTCATTGTTGTTTAGCTGGCCCTGGCAGGGCACGAACCCGCCAGCCTCAGTGTATATCGCTGGTACAGTAACCATTGTGCTACGGGTGCTGAGCCTAAACTTCCTGAACTTCTTGTTCATAAAATGAGGATCATAATATTTATGTTTAGCGCCCTTGTGGGGACTAAAAATGAAGCATGCAAATTGCTTAGCACAGACTTAAATGTTCAATGAATGGTAGCTGATCATATGAAACGAAGTAGGTCAATATTCATGAATATTATTCAATTGTTTTGATTCCTCTGATCATAAGCCTGAATGTGCAATAGATGGTGAAACAAGCAACAAGAGATAGCCCCTAGGGGCTATCGCTTAGGGTGGAGTGGCCTCTTAGTTCAGCAAGTTAAAATGTTTTTCTAGTTAGTGATTCTCCTATCTCGGCCATCAGTGTGATTGCAAATTCCCCCACTTCTAAACTGCATTCCTTCCTGCTTTCTCTATAACCTCTGCAGAACGGAAGACTGTTCCTGGGAAAAGACAAATTCAGCTTCTTTAATCAATAACTTTCATTTTGCATATAATTCTAAGTCCCTGGAGTCTGATCAAGTCTTTTTCTGTGGAATTAAGAGCACAGAGTTCCATATCCTATTTACCTTAACCCTAGAGCTGATCGTCATAATCTCTTGGGTGGACTTAAAGAAAAAAAAATACACATGCCTCTCTCTCCTCCCCACAACCTGGAGACCTGGCGTTGTTGTTGGGAGCACGCCAGGTGATTCTGTTTCATGGTCTAAAAACCACTGGTTTATGCTGTATTCCAGGGGGGCTTCCAGGCAGGCAGTGTGGTTTGACCCTTGGGTAACAGACTGACTGCTATCCCGCTCTTGGGCAAGGAACAGGCACAGGTGTCACACAGACCCAAAACATACATGTTGGGGGTACTAGCATATCTGACTGATATTTGCCCTGGAGAGGCACAGTCAATCATTAGAATAAATGCCTCTCATAGCTGGGCATGGATTACAGAACACGTTTCCTCTTTACTTTTCCCCCTAAGCTGCCCTGCTATGTTTCAGGGTTTACTTGATGGTTTGCTTCCTTGTAGAACTATCCTTTCATGGGGCTCACATCTGTTTACGATATATTATTTAGCTCATGGGCTTTCATACCTTTGAAATTTCATGAGTTGTTGACAAGATGAGGTATGCACCCATCTGGAGAAAGACTAGTGAAAACTCTGAATTCCTGTCTTTTCAATATCACATTTTCCCATAAGAAACCACTCTGGCAATCAGAGGCTTGGGGCTAATACTCTCTTGTCTGTTGGCTCCCCTCCTGCAGGAGAATTCCCCCACTGTCCACAGTGACCTGTGAGTAATACTTAAGTCACATGCTAATTAGTATGTGGATGCTCATTTGGGTACTAGACAAATATTTTTACATAATTCTGGAGACAATAATCTTTATGGAACAAAAGAATTCCAAGCCTTGGCTAATGGCCCACTTCTGAGCAGTACGCAACCCAACAAAATTCCAGTACAACCAGCTAATTTCAGCAATCCCTGAAAATGTGTAGCAGGCGTTAATATTTTCAGTCCCGAAAAGAGAAATGTCCTATTTTCAGCAAACATTAGGGTTCATGAGAGCACATTTTATTGGCGTAATTGATCAGACAAACAATTTACTGGACTATTCAGGTTTAGATGCTTTATTGTTTTCTCTCTGTTAATCTAATCTTATCTTTTTTAGTTTTTGGTTCTGGTGAGCAGAGTTTGGAAATATTAACTCTACACTGGGCAGTAGTAAAACCGTAAATAAGTACTTTAATCTTATTGAAAATTAGGGCTTCCTATTAAAAGACCTCCTTGGCACACACTTTATCATGGAGAGGTAATTTAGGCAAGAAAAAAGATAGAACTCATTGGTTACAGTCCTGATTGTCAAAGCATGGATCACATGAAGATCTTTTATGACTTTTTAAGCGAATCTTTTGGAAAGAAACCTAACTCAAATAATGCATAAGCAAGAAAGACAATTTATTGGTGCACTTCCTCAGAAGTACAAGGATTTAAGTGGTTTCCACCATGCCTACCTGTGAGGGCTCATTGGTGTCATCAGGACTCTTTTTGTTTCTTTCACTCAGCTTGTTTTTCTTCTGGGTTGGCTCTGTTCTTCTGCAGGGGAAGGCTAGCTGCAGCAGGCTTATATGGTGTAGTCCCTGGAGCTGAGTTCGGAAAATGGCCCCCCATTTTCCTGACTAGATTACCTGTCTTCCTATCTCTATCTTTGTGCCTAGAGGAGGAGATTGTGTTACCAATCTCCAAAAGGAAGGGACTGAGGCAAAGTTTTTTAAAAAATTCTACTTTGGAGAGAGAGAAGTCGGGTCACACTCACTGTGGGAAGTAGCCTCATTCTGCTGTTGGGTGGCTTTTGGTGTTAACAGAGACCACAACATAATCCTTGGATCACAAGGAATGCAGTAGTTAGTGGCCAAAGGAAAGTTCCCCTTAAAAGCCAGTATCCTGTCCCTTGCTTAAAACGGTACTCGCGTAAAAATTTGTAGAAATGGTACGTTAGCCAAAAATTTAGTATTGAAGTCTGAATTATTTATTTGATGATTTGTGAACTATAAATGAAATAGCAGACTCATTGAATTGAAACGCAATTCAAATATAGATGGTACTTCTAAGAAAGAAATGGGATGGATGCAATGGTATTTCAAATGCACTAATGGTTAACAAGACATTTTTGCTAAATATTTTTGGGAAGAAATATTATGTGAGTCCAAATCTCATTCAAATTCAATTGTTATATTATGATAAACATGGATTTTATATTTTAGAGTTCTCAGTAGCAATAAATTAGAATGTTTAGTCTGCCTAAAACAAACCCCCCTCCCAAAACAACCAAGTTATTAAGGAGATGTGAAGATAAAGTTTTATCAAGTAATGTTATGAGATGAATGATGAAGCATCCAGAAACATTCACTTAATTTTGAAACGTGAGTTGTACATCGTGCTTGACTTTTTAAAGTATTCTTTAGGATTTTCTCTTAACATTTTTGGAGTATTAAAAATGTCTTCGGAAATTAAGCTGAGAGCCCATCTGAGCATATGCAGTTTAGTGCACAGACAAGCTTGTCAAGGTTGTCAGGCCCCGCGTCAAGAAGTCTGGATGGGGTGCTTGACCACCTGGCGCGATTACCACGTTCAGGACACGGGCTCTGGGTCGCGAGCGCTGAGTGATCTGAGCTGGGCTGGCAATCGCGATCCCGCCGGATCTCCGCGTGGGAGCCGGGTGGGGCGCGGGGGGAGGGGGCGGACCACGCCGGGAGCGAAGGAGGGACGGAGGTGGACGGAGCGGACTGGAGGCGGGTCCGGGGCCGTAGGGAGGAGGTAGGGGAGAGGCAGGGCCTGGAGGGGAGGTGCGGGAGAGGGCGGGAGCGGGGTGGGGGCGGGTACACTTGCTCGGCGACACGCGCTCTAGGCCACAGCGACTCACTCCAAGTTCCCTCCCTCGCGCTTCGGAAACGCGGCCCGAGCCCTCCCACTCGGCGCAGACCGAATCGTCGCGGCGGCCACCGGCTGGGCCCCTCCGCGCCGCTCGTCCTGAGCCGCTTCGGCCCGGCAGCGGCGACCGCGACGGCGGGGACTCGGCGGCCCCTCGGCCCGCGATCGGCCCTCGGCCCCTTGTGGGCCCCGACTGTCCCTCCTCGCGGTCCTCCGGCTGCACCGCCAGGAGCCGGGTAGGGCGGCCGAGGTAAGCCTGGGCCGTGGGTCGGGAGGGAGACGGCCGGGTGGGGTCCGGGGCCGGTGGTCGCGCCGCGCCCCGACTGCGGACAATGCAGACGCAGCACGCGGCCGGGAGGCGGGGAGCGAAGCCGGGTTTGCGCCCGCCCCTCCCCCGCGGGCCCAGGACACGGTCCAGCACGGCCCGGGGGCCTCACTGGCCCGGACGGACCGGGCCGGCTTCCCGCCCGCCGGAGACCCTGTGCACGGGGCTGGGCCGCGCGTCCCGAGCTCGGCAGGGAGGCGGGGCCGGCGGGGGTGGGCTCCGATCGAGCCCTGGTGGGCTACTGCTAGAGCAGGGGGTCCCTCGGGGACGGGCTTCACTCGGCCACCGCTCCTTGCATGGTCTCTAATCTGGGTGCAGAACACTCGGGGAGTGTCAATATTTCGCAGTCCCTGGCTGGGAGTTAGAGTGCAAGAAATGCAGATTCCGAGGCTCGGAAAGTTTACGTTTAGTTACCCCCTCCAGCTCTTGCTGCGGCCTCAATTGTCTCTACTTTCTTTGAAAGCATTCTGATTTGAAATGGAATTAGATTCTTGGCTCGCTCGTGCCCCCATCACTCAGCGGAACGCCTAACTTGGCAACAAAGCGCGTGCAGGCTGTGGGAAGCCCCACCCCTGCTGCCCAGCCTGTGCCCCCTTGTCAGCGCCGGAGCTGCGCGGTGTAAATGGCAGTGACAGGTCTCCAAGCTGGCTCATGGAGAAGGAAGCAGAGATAACTTTGCTGTGTGCTTAAATTGCTCTGGAAAGGGAAAAGAAAACTCCTGAAGCCAAGCTTTTTAACCCTTTCAAGTTGGTATTTAAATGTACTGTGCCCCAAAATAATACAGGCAAACTTTCTTTGCTGCCTAAGGTACAGACAAATTCTGGGTTCTTCCTTACAGCCAAATTAAGTCCTTTCCAAAATCTAGCACACATCTGTGACAACATTGAATGGCTGGTGTTGCAAGGATTGCAAACTAATCTTTTTAAAAAGGGAACGTAAGCGTACAGTAAGCATTTTTATAGGATGAATAGTCTGACTTCCATTTTCTTCATTTCTTTTGTTGGTATGGAAGATATTTATTTAATGTTTTCCCTCAGTTTACATTGATAGTCATTGCCAGAAAGATACCTGTGTTAATTTCTTGTACTTAACTTTGGCACTTCATAACCCCTGGTCATTCAGCCAGCTGTTTATTAAGCATAGCTATTTTAGCATAAGGGCTAGCTAGTTAATAGTAAGCTAGAATTCTTTGGAGATAGCGTCCCATTTCTTTACCCCGTGATATTTATTCTGCGGCATTACCATGAATTGTACACTGTAATGTCACTAACAGAGGTGGTCGTGTTTTGTCAGCCTGGTAATCTGGAAAGTGCTTAGAGCAGTGCCTGGCATGTACTTCTAGGTTGGTCTAGGCTAATATTATCCTTCATTTGTATTAATACATGTTTTTGCTTGTGTGTGTTTGAAAAATGGTTTTGATTTTTTTTAAACCCAGATCATTTAAACCATGGTATATTTTAAGTCTGTGGATTAATTTTATGTCAGGATGGAGGTGGGGTTGTTGTTTTATTCATAAATGACAAGCTGCTCTTCTATCCTTATGTACGTGAGAGTTGATTTTAGTGTAGAGATCTGTCTTACACCCAGACGTGTCCTGGGTATAGGAGACCTAATTATCCTCAAGGACTTCATTGTCCAGGAAGAGGCCCGGTCATTAGGAAAAACCTGGACTCTGAGCCCCATCTTGACCCCTTGCCACTCTCTTGTTCTTTAGGTTTATTTAGATACGTATTTCCAAAGAACCATGTTGGCATGGCAGAGTTAAGTAACTCTCACTGTGTTAAAAAGTAATGAAAGAGAAATATATCTACGGTATGTACATCAACCAGAGCATGTAATTCTTAATGGTACTTTAAAGTCTTTAGAGTGAGATTTATAGTGTAACTAAGAAAAATTAAAACTGTTGTACTTACTTGCCTTGTGTCAGTAACCGAAACAGTGTGTCTACTATTTAGATATTTTAAATGATTGTCAGGAGTTTACTCTTATTTCAAATTTCCCCTACCCCGTTATCTTTGAAGTGACATCTCTTTTCCTTCCTTAATAACTTACAAGCCACAGACAGGCGGGGTTTGCATTAACTCTGTTGTGGTGTAGGCACAGTGGCTTGGCAGTAGATGGTGCTGTGGATAACACTGGCAGAGAAGATGCTTATATGGTCAAGTAGAATCAGAGGGATTAATTCAGCAATCCCATTGTTTGCCCTCTCCAAAGCCTTCTCCACACCCAGACACTATCAATAACTTTTTTAGAAATAAAGGTTTTGTTTACTTTTATTTAGGGAAAAAGTTTGCCCTTTGTAGTTTCAAAATTTTTAGACTATTTACCACATGATCCCGGGTATTAGACAATAACAACTTTGCCAGCAAAGTTAATCAACTGTACTCTTTACTTTGACTTACCCATACTAGAGCCAGATGGATCTCCTGAGCCTAGAGGATCTCCAACTAACCTGGACTTTGTTTTCAGTACTTTTAGGAGAGGGAAACAAATGATAAGAAACCTACTTGCATCATAAATTTATTTATGAAAACAACTTCTGAGGCTTAATGCTCATTTATTCTGACGTTCATCACTTTTCTGGCTCTTGGTATAAGGCAGTGAAGATTGTTATTGAGGATGAAGACTCTGAGGCTTTGCAAAGTCATGACTCATTCAAGAAAAATATATTCATTCAGTGCAGACACCAAGGCTAGAAAGTGCATTCAGAAAAAGGATTTTCTGGTTCGTAGTAACAGTTACCTCCAAGGACGGGTTTTGGGACAGGCGTGGTCCTAGGCAGTTGAGACTGGGTGCCTTCTCCTTCCTCTAAATGGGCCAGAGGCAGGTGAGTTGAAATGACTTGTCGTAATCACAGAGCTGGTAAGTAGCTCTGTGTGTGGGCACTTGGACTGAGCTCACACCTGTGCACATGGGTACGAGTTTCCAGAACCCACAGATCTTTCTACCGCTGCATGAGGAATAACTTCATCTATGGGAGGTGTTGGCGTTGGCTACATTCTTTTCAGCTTTGGTAGCAACAAAACTCTTCTATATAATTCAGTGGTGTGCAATATCAGGGTAGCATTTGGTCATCAGAGAATCCAAAATAGAAGAAGGTAAACCACTTTTGGTTTTCAGATGAAACCTCTTAAGATTTCACAACCCTCCAACCCCCACCGGAGGCTCTAATAGCCAAAAAGACTGGACAACTGCCGAGAAGACACCTGTGCCTTGGTGTCTCCTTCACTTTACACTTAGGACTAAATGTGGAACCCCCATTTCCTATGCCTAGGTCAATTTCATGTGAATTTCTTAGGCCTCAATTCCATGAATGGACTGTGTCCATTCATTGATACATTCATTCACTTTGCCCTGGTGGAAGGGACTGTGTTTGTTCATTGATACATTCATTCACCTTGCCCCCGGTGGAAGGGACTGTGTTCATTCGTTTCCTGGCCAAGGAACCCATACACCTTTATATACCCCAAGACTAAAAGCCTAAAGGGGGAGAAGGGGGAAGACTGGGAGAGAAACGGAGAGAGATTTTCTCTCCCCACTTGAGTTCTCTCTCTCTACCAGGAGCTTTAGTGTTTTCTGTAAATAAATTCTGTCTTAACACTGGGAAAAAAAAAAAAAAAAGAAAAGAAAATGCCATGAAGTCTATCTTAAACAGTTTGATGAAACATTTTAGATTGTATATTAAACTAGCACATTATATCCCTTGATTGCACTAATGTACACAACTGTGATTTAATAAAAAAAATTAAAAAATAAATAAATAAATAAATAAATAAATAAATAAATAAATAAATATGACACCCTTGGAGAAATAAGAAGAGATTTTCCACCATGAAATAAGAGACCTCCTGAGAACAACAACAAAAGAAGTTTTTGTAATGACAATTGTAATAACTGAAATTTAAAATCGTAAACACTGGAAAAATGATGTCAGAAAACATACCATGGGGCTATAGCAGAGAAATATGAGACAGTTATAAGGTTATTGCACTGATGGATATGGAGCACCAATATCCATTTAATAGTGTTAAAGAAAAGGAGAATGGAAAAAGCATAATGAAGAGATTTCAAAGAAAGAGTGTAAGAAAAGCTCCTTGACTTGAAAATAACAAGATTAAAGAGAATCTACTTTTTTAAAAACAGGAAAGCAGGACTATGCAACAGGTTATGTCCAGAAGATAGGTATCAGAATTACATTCAGCAAATTCTGACAAAAAATACAGAGCAGTGCTCTCACTGTATGAGGGGGATGCGGAACTCTGACTTGGGAGCAGGTTTCATAGGACATCTGAAGACACAAGATCTCAGACATTTTCACTCCCTGCAACTTCATCACAAAGCTGTGAATATGCTCTGTACTGAAATGGAAGAACACGTCAAAGCAAAGGAAAGCATGACATTCACAAAACAGCATTCTCAAGGGGAAGGTGTAGTTGATGTGAATAGTGAGGCCCAGGATGAGGGCTTGTTAGCAGCCGAGAGAAAAACCAGTCCCCTTTAGAACAGGAAAGCAGAAGGCTTCAGAAGGGAGTTTTCCATCATAGAAATGCAAGTGATATATTTGACATCACAGAAAACACATATCTGGAGAGGCTTTTGCATGTTGTATATGTTTTGTGTGTTGCCAAAAGAATTAACATAGCTACATAAAAACATGGAAAAGTGTTTTTAAATGTAGTTATAAACACTAAGAAATCAAAACCTTATATAAGAAGAAAACTTAATAATGTTTCGTAATTTGGCTTAGAAATGGACAGTATTGGCCAGGCACAGTTGGTAACAATTACAATCCTAGCATTCTGGAGACCGAGGCTGGAGGATCCCTGGAGATCAGGAGTCCGAGAGCAGCCTGAGCAAGAGTGAGACCCTGTCTCTACTAAAACTCGAAAACTTAGCCGGACATGGTGACAGGAGTCTTGGTCTCAGCTACTTGGGAGGCTGAGGCAGGAGGATGACTTGAGTCCGGGAGGTTGAGGGTGCTGTGAGCTATGACACCATGGCACTCTACGCAGGCAATAGAGTGAGACTGTGTCTCAAATAAGGAAAGCAAACAAACAAAAAGAAATGAACAGTATTATATAGATGACCAAATTCTGACAATTTATTTCATTGATAATTATGATATAAATAAAATAGAAAAATAAGCTTAAGACAAACATATTCAAAGAAAGGATGGAGCAGTCCACCTAAGGAAGGCAATGCTTTATTTATTATAAAGTCAGCATACAATGTTTAACATTAATAAATTCAGAAATAACAAAATGAACATATTAAGATGATCTATAGCAATAAATACCCCATAGAGCTGAACCTGGTTAACTAGACAATGGAGAGGACAATGAGGGGTGGTTGAATGGAAATGCTCTTCAAATATGACTGTTGTTATTAGATTTTACTGACTTTTAAATGTTCTGTGTATTAATCTGATTCCAAATAAAAATTGTTTTAAAATGTACAAGTCCATTCATAATTAGAATAACACACTTATTTTTTTTTCTCCTGTAAAAGAAAAAGAATTGTAAAATTTTACGTGTGATGGCAGGTTTTCCAAAACATGATGTGTGTGTTGATCTGCATAACAGTTCATGGCATTAGGTAGTCAGTTTTCTGTGCTGTATTTATTTTTAACTATCATAAGATCTTGTTATAAATGAAAAATACTTCAATAGGGACTCTTAAGGCAATTGTTCTTTGGAGAGGGTATCTACAAAATGTGATTATCTCTAATGGCATTATCTGAGGAGGTAATAAACCAGAGCAGGGTTCCTGCTGAGAGATTCCTTTAAGGTGATTTAGAGAGAGGGATGCATATGGTTATCTCCAAACTAATGGGAGAAAGGGTTTAAAAATCAGCCATTCAAGGAACATAATGATTCTCTCATGTGTCCTGAAAAGAGGATTAGAAGATGAGTAAAGAAAGGGGAAGTGGTTTTATATTTTCTGTTTTCTTTTCTGAATATATTTACCTTTGTTGATTTTTTTTTTATTTATTAAATCATAGCTGTGTACATTAGTGCAATCATGGGGTACAGTGTGCAGGCTTCATATACAATCTGAAATATTTTCATCCAACTGTTCGACATAACATTCATGAGATTTTCTCGTTTATTATGTGGAAACATTTGTGTTCTGCATTTAGTAGATTTCACCTGTCCCTTCTAAGATGCACCATAAATGTGATCCCACCATTTACCCTTCATTGATTCTTTACGTGGTTTTTGTTTCTAGTTCTTATCTTAAACATTGTTATTGTTATTAGATTTTAAGGCTTTTAAATTCTGTGAAGCCAAAAAGTGGAAACCTAATTAACACATGTACATATATGTAAAAATAAAAAAAAATTAAAAAATAAAGAAAGGGGAATTGTTGAATATAGAATGGCAAGTTGTCTCAAAAATGTAGGTTTTATTATTATTCAGGTATGGCAAGGCCAGCAGACAAAGACTGTCACTCACAGTTTCTGAGAAGAGGGGGCTTGCCACTCCAGGCAGACACCTGCTCTGGAAGTAACAGGTTTGTTCTAGAGGTAAAGGGAGTGTGGGGACAAAGCATGGCAGGAGTTTTTACTGTGATTTCCATGGGAAAGGCAAGGCAGGGCGAGCAGGCTTGGATTTGGCTAGTTTGAACCATTTCAGAGGACTCTCGGTTACAGGGGCTGTCTCTCATGGTCTGGCTTCTGCCCCTGGGATGATTAGGGCAGAGCAATATTGCTTCCTGGAGTGTAAGAGCCAGACGAAGGGGGTAATTTGCAGTATGGGCTCTGAATCAGTTAGTTTGCACAGGAAATGTATATTCCTGCAAGTCATTTGGTATCTCTAAGAATTGGATAGCCCTGGGATAAAGAATCCCTCCCTAGTCAGCAAGGCCCCAGATGGTGAAGCATCAAGAATATTAAAAATAAGAAAATATAGTTAATACAAAATAATCCAGAAGAACTATGAAGGTGGCTATGTAGGACAGAAAGGCAAGATGAGGGTATATCTGAGGCTGTTCGAATTGACTGGACGTCCAGTGTTCGATGACACAGGCCTAAGCAAAGCAGGATGGTATATGGCACCACATCGTCTCCTGAGTAAAAGTTTACTCGCTCAGACATGACTCCTTCCCAAGGTGAAATAAAAAATGAATTCATTTAATAAAGAGAAAGTGAGATTGGGCAACTGAAACTAATTCAGTAAAATGGGAGCACACGTAGCTTGCAAGACAGTGTATTATATCCTGAAAGGAGTACAGATTTGAGTAAGATGGAGGCTGTTTCTTTAAGGAAAGTAAATACATATTGATGCAGGTCAAAGATGAACATAAACAGTAGCTGAAAAAACGAAATGTCTTGGTGAAATGGGCAGAGATGGCAAATGGGCAATGTCTTCCCTGCTAGCACCCATGGCAGGTATCAGTAATCAATCTTGATGTGCATTATCCCTTAGTCAGATTTGACCCCTGATTTCTTCTCACTGGGGTCCTTCTGAAGCCACTGCCAGTGAATCAAAGCTAGCACCCTTGCCATACTTTAGAGAATGATCTAGGTGGGAGAAAGTTTATGGCTTGACTTGGGGAACAGGAAAACCTTACTGGGAGAGGAATGTTTAAATGAATATAAGAAAGATAGATGAGTTCTCAGAAATATCTTGATTAGGAATTGTGGGTTTTAATAATCCAGGCAGCAGGAGAAAAAGTGTGGAGGCTGGAATGTGTGGAGACCTGGATGAATAGTAGTTAGATAGTCTGGCTGGAATTTCGACTATGTATAAAGAAGAGATGTCAGATGAAACCATTAAGTCAGTGTTGGGCCACACTGTATGCTGGATTCGAAGGTTATAAATTTAAAGTAGCTAATATCCCCTGTTTACATTGTTTCCAGCAATGTAATGTTTTAGCAACACACACACAAGATATATATACATAATAGGCAAGATATATTATACATTGCATAAGTATTATACATTTAATAAACATATTTATTAATACATTCATTATACATTTATAATTATAATATATATTTTACTTATGACACATATATACACTTTTATATAGCATAATATATACGCATTTGTACAGATAAAATTCATATACAACTTTCTTACATATAATGTATAGATGGTTATAATTTTGCATGCTATATAAAGAAACTAAAAACAGAAATAAAATAAGCTACTTAAGTGAACACAGACAATAAAAGGCAAGGATAGGATTTAAAGCACACAGTCTAACTTTGGAAGCCCCGCTATTCACCATGGTACTATACTCCATCCCGGTACTTTGTGCGCTGTTTCATTTATAGATAGTAAAGAGCTATTGATTTCTAAGGTAGATAGTGATACAATTAGAGATGGGTTTTAGGAAACTCTTTCTGGAAGTGGTGTATTAATAGTCAGAGAGGGATAGTGGGAGAAGCAAATCGCTGGACGTTTTGTGTGTGATTTTGCTGGGCTTTAAAGTGGATTGTCTTGTAAGTAATTAGGAGCCACCAAATTCCATTTCCCCCAGGGGAGCAAGCACTGGTGGCACATACTTGGGAAAGTAATTGAAAAGCATCTGTTTAATAACTGCATGCAGGGTGAATTCCTGAGCCTCTCCACTCTCGATCACATGAGCAATATTTGTAGCGGCAGTGAGGGCCTATTAACATTTCTTCAGGGAGATGAGCAATTCCTGGGGGAAAAATGAGATAGTTCAGCCAATTCTTTGAATGACAGCGTGACTGCAGGAGAGAATTAAACTAAATCAGATAGCACAATTGCCCATTGGGAGGGAAGCAAGTATTGCTCAGATTTTCTGCCTGAAGTCACATGCCTAAGAGCTTCTTTTCTTTGACTGTCCTCTAGAACCGTTCCCGATACCAGGTAAATAAACACAGGATATTATCTTCCCTGTCAGATTTGGGGAGTCTGATTGATCTCAGTGAAGCTTTAACATGTCTCTTCTTATGCCAGTGTTATAGGCAGACCCTGGGTTAGGCAACAATTAACTGGATAGAAAAAAATTACCACTGTGATGAGAATGTCACAGATGCTACTACAGTGGGGGATTGAGTACGACCTGACTCTGTAGTCCTTTGCTTTAGGACCTGTGGATCAAGATTTCATAGGATTTCAAGATACTTGGTGACTTTCCTTCCCTAGTCCACCTGGACAAAGACACAGCAGGAGGCATAGCCTCCAATGGTGTTGTCCAGAGGTTCTTAGGAAAGTCATTCCATGATCCTCCCCCCCCCATTCTTGTATGTTTTCAGTGATGTTAAGAGTACAGGTTGTGGGGCTGTGCTCAGCAGTGCTGGTTACAGACCCGTGAAGCTGGCGCCAATTCCACGGGTGACACTTACCAAATGATGGATATCTAAGTTGTCTCTAATTTGGGGCCATTAGAAACACATGATTAAGATAACAAAAAGTAGAATTTAGCACCTGGGGATGGTGATTTTATGGGGCAGAGCACACTGACTTTTAGAAATTATAAGCTTTAAATACAAAATTGTTAAAATTAGTTCCAGATAACACGGCCAAGATCCCTAAAACTTGTCATCTCTCATCATAATGCCCCTAAGAAAGGGCTCACATCCTGGAAAAGGGGACAAACTCTGTCTTTTCCCCTAAGGAGGAGAAACCACCTGTCTTCTTTGCTATCCCTTTACATTTGAAGGAATTTCCAGCATAGATTTTGTAAGAATGTAATGAATGAACAGGCACCTCTCTCTGAACCAGTGTGAGCCCCACAGTGGCAGGAGCTCTGCTGTTGTACCCTCAGAGCCCAGCACCCAGCTTTTCTATGCCCTCGGGGAAAACAAAAACAAATGTTAGTTCAACAATGGCTTTGTGAAGACCTATAACATTCCCTGCTTTTACTCCCTCACCCCCTGTATTTCAGTTCTTAAGCAAAAGAATGCTTCTTTATAATGTTTAATCAGTTTTCATGTGCATTTTTTGAAAACTCTGTCAAGAGGAAAAAAACTTTAGACACATTTAACTTCACAGCAAGTTAATCTGAGCAACATAAAACAAAGCAAAACAAAGTAAAGCAAAGCAAAATGAAACAAAACTGATTAGGAAATTCGCTGGCCCTTCCAGCTGGGACAGTTTCTGAAAACTCCGACCAATAGGGTGGTGCCTGTGGCTCAAAGGAGTAGGGTGCCAGTCCCATATGCTGGAGGTGGTGGGTTCAAACCCAGCCCCCGCCTTTAAAAAAAAAAAACTCTGACCAATAACATGATCTGACAGTGTTTATGAAAAGGAAGTGTGGCGTAGAGACAACTTAATTGGTTACAGCTTAATTAGTGAATTGGTTCCAGAACCTTCCATAATTAATTACAGCTCAGGTGTGTTAGATAAACTTCATATTATGCTTAGTGCAGGAGCCTGGTCCAAATCAGATGTGTTCTGCAGAATTTTATTGAACACTCTAATGGAGTTTGTAATAAGTGCACGCTCATTGCACAAAATCTAAGCCATATATATACACATAAAAATAAACCAGGAAGAATCTCTTTGTCTTCGCTCTTCCACTTTCTCCTCCTGTTTCCACATTCTGCTTTGTAAGAAGCCTCTGTGACTAGTTTTGGCAGAGGGTATCTTTCCACCCTGGGCTTTTACTTTTTTCTTCCTTTTTTTTTTTTTTTTTTTAACAACTCGAGCTACCATCACAGCCTAGGAAGTCCCAGATCTTTCCACCCTCTATGCCAAACGCAGAGCGACGATGAGTACAGGGCTGTCAACTGTTGATTACTGGTTTGCAACAAGATAAGTACAGAAATACAGAAATTCGAAAAAAATTTAGAGCAATTTAACAATGATTTTCATGTCTCCCGAATTTCATAATCTGTACTTGAAATGATCTCATACATCGTTTTCTTTTCATTTCATTTTTTACTAGTAATTCATATTTATTGTAGTTTTTTAAAGGCTCAGTGCACAATGGACTAGGGGGAAAATGATCTTTCACTGCTGTTAATTTGAAAAGCATTGCACCAAGTCATTTTTAGTGGAAATCACTGTGTTAAAAGCTATGCATAGTAGATATGGGTTTTTTTGCATTTTCACCTTTTTTTTTTTTTTGGATGGGGGAGACATGATAGCTTCGTGTAATTTATACATTCAGGAAATTGGAAGTTAGCAGGGAACTGGAAATCTCAGCAGCAGTTTCCACAGGTCATGTTCAAAGCACCATAAAATAAAACAGGAGCCTAATGCTTAGAACCAAAATTATGACTGTCTAGGCACAACTTAGAGCACGTGGCTAGCAAGTTTTACATTATCACCAGGAAGCTCACGTTAGTGTCATCTGGGAATTATTAATGTCAATGAATATCTTCACTTACATATGTCCATGTTTTCTTCTTGGTAGCTTACCTGTGGACCCTCAAGAAGTCTTAGGCTCTTTCTTTGTCTACCAACTGATCTTTTGCTCATGTCTATGTGTCACTGTCTTAGGAAAATGCACAGAAGGGTTTAATCTTTAACAATAACCAGAAATTTTCCTGGCTGTGATTACATGGCAGATGAAGGAAGGGAGCGGTGTGGATATCTTACCCAGGAGTAAAGCAGTACCTGACATTCTTCTCTCTAAAATGCTCTCCCCTCCCCTTTCTCATCAACCTCTATACAGAGAGGAAGGCAGAAATCAGTCAGTCTTTTCACTCACTACTATGGGGGCAGCTTTCCCAATAGTGGTAGTACTAATAGAAGACGCTATTTACCAAAGATATTTTGTGTCATGTAGCATGCTAAGTAGATACGTTTCATTTCCTTTAATCTCTACAGTATCCCATTATGCATGGTAACAGATGTCCCATTTTACAGATGAGAGGAACGAGATGTCTTAGGCCAAGGGCAGAGCTATCATCTGAAACAGGGGTCCTCAAACTACAGCCCGCGGGCCACGTGAGTTGGTGTGAACTGTATTTGTTTCTGTTTTGTTTTTTACTTCAAAATAAAATATGTGCAGTGTGCATAGGAATATGTTCATAGTTTTTTGTTTAAACTATAGTCCAGCCCTCCAACAGTCTGAGGGACAGTGAATTAGCTCCCTGTTTAAAAAGTTTGAGGACACCAGATCTTCAGATCTGCTGGACTCTGAAGAATTTAACCATCATTACAATCCTGGTGCCCTATGGTCTTTTTTACTTCTTTTAACCATTTCATGGTTAAGGATAGTTACCAGGAATAACTTTTGAATGCCATGTCAGAACAGAAGCATAGATATTTGAGAACTGCATGAAATCTTGTAGACTTCATCATCTACCCCAGCACTCTGCAATCTTTATTTTGCAATGAGCAGTACAAGAAATAGTTTAGGTTTTTGTGGTCTAATTAGGTCTCTGTTGAAACTAATGAACTCTGGCATTATATCTGGAAAGCAACTAGAAACAAGTCAACAACAGGTGTGACTATGGTCCAATGAAACTTCATTTGAAAAAGCAGGCAGCAATTTGAATTCGGCCCATGGGCATCACTTGATAACCGTAGTCTAAATATTTAGTTTCATAAGGGATGTTGCTAAAACTAATGGGCATGAACTTGTCCAGAATCTTAGAGGCAGTAAGGCCAAAGACTTGTGCTTTTGAGTCTCCCAAACCCAAGTACCATGTCTATTAATCAGTTGACTCCTCCCTCTGCTGATTCTTAAGCATTTTGTCTAATGTGACACATATAACTTTTGACATATACATGTGTAAGCAGATATACTGCTTTGAAATCATAAGGTTGCAATGGACCCTTTTATCTCCCACTCAAAAAGCGTATGAGAATAAGAGCGAACGAGAGAGATACTACAGAATTAACGGAGTTTATTCTGACTTCTAAATGATATTAAAGTGTTCACAAACTTCAGAAATTTTCCATCTAAAAAAGTTACTTTCTAGCAGCTTTTTCAACTGACTGTAATTTTAGGACACACTAGTGAATCACGTCCTGAATAATCTGTGACAGTCTCGTCTGGTGCCAGGTGTCAGTACATACTTTGATTCTGTCCACTCGTGTCTCCGTAGATCTATTTTTTTCTATCACTGTATCACTCTGTGATGTCATATTGTCACAAAAACTAGTTTTTCCACTGGCTAAAAATTCTTGATCAAGTCTGAAAATGATCTGCCAAGCTTTTATAATTAACTGAAGAAAAATATGCAATTTTAATATTTGGTATGTTTCTTTGTAGATTGTCCATTGCACATTTTCAAAGAACCCAGTCTGCTCTGGGGAAGGCATTGAAAATGGGACTAGTACCATCTTTTTTGCTTTAATTTCATAGAAGTTTGATAAAGAGATGGTACATTGTACTTATGACCTTTTCAAGCCTCAACCCATTAAAGGCAAATTTTGTTTTATTTTTCCTGGAGAATAAATAAAAGTTAGAGAAAAGTCTGCCATCATAGGAAAGCCTATTCAAGCCCGTGGGATTCAGCAAAAGCATTTCTGGTGCATTTACATCTTTTTATCCAGAAAAAAAAAAGACCTCCCCTTCCTAGGAAGCCAGCCATAATTGATGCTGCACATCATAGTAAAATCCTAATGTAGATGCTGTTACTGACTGTACTCTGAAATAGGATTTTAAAGGACTTGGCACAATGGCTCAAGTCTATTATTTCAACATTCTGGAAAGCCAAGTTGGTAGGATCACTTGAGGTCAGGAATTCTAGACAAGACTAAGAATGAGCTCCCTTTTGTAAAAATAAAAAACAGAAAAAAATGAACAGGGTATGGTGGCATGTGCCTGTAGTCCCAGGTACTTGGGAGGCTGAGGCAGGAGGATTGCTTAGGTCAGAGAGTTTGAGGTTGCTGTGAGTTATGATGACACCACTGCACTCTAGCCAAGGCAACAGAGCAGGACTCTGTCTCAAAGCAAAGAAAAAGATTTTATAGAAAATTTATCACAAAACTTATACTCAACTGGGTAAAGAAAGCATGGTGCATGCCATCATATGATGTTGGTGCCAAGCACCTTCAAAAAGCCTTTCTCCTTTGGCTCTTTATTAAAGAGTCACATCTTCATTAGCTAGGTTGGTCTTATTTGCCTGTGCCATTTCAAAAAGACCAGATAACTCCAAATATAGGGTTCTTCCCCTGGTCATCTTCCATGAAATAGAAATTGAGACTCTGTCTACTAAGAATTTGAGGGCAACATTCTGAACATTGATAGTATAAATGAGCTCAGGAAAAAGAATGCTTAAACAGCTGAGCTTTTGCAAGGATGTGTTTAGATCATTGTTACGGCTTCTGAAAGATTCTTGATATGCTGCTGATTGATGGTCCTATGCTTTCTTCTTTGGTCCTAAATATGGACCTTGGGAATGGCAGCAACACAAGGTTCTAGAAAGTTCTCTTATGTGTCGGTGTTTCCCCAACCCCATGTAGACCCACCCGTCTGAAGTTAACAACTTTAGTTTCTTTTTCTTGAGTGTTTACCTAGTATTTGGACACCAATATTTTTCCAACATGTTGCCATGCTTTTGAGTGACTTTATGGTGCACTTTTTTGTGCCAAAGTAATTGATTTAGAAAGCTCTATATATTCAGGGAATGTACCCAGAGCATTAAAGGCCATAATTGCTGGCTAAGTCAGATTCTGGACACTTATTTAACTTATCTTGAAGAAAGTGATTTGAGAACTAGTGGCACATTGGTTGAAATGAAATAGCTTATATGACCTTGAAATGCAGGCTGGTGGAATAGGCTATGGTGTCTATAGCGTCAGAAGGATGAGCCTTGAGTCCCATCACTCTGTCTTCCCAATGTCCTAGACCTTGGTCTATTCCCTGAGCGCTCTGTGATTCCACCTGCTTCTGGGTAAACTAGCAATCCCAAAATTATGTACCTATCATCTGGGGCTGTCCTGAAGATAAAAGATGGACCATGTATTGCTACTGGAATTAGATAGAGTATTTGTCGTAATTCTGGGGTTCCAGAAATACTCAAGCATATTTTTTCCTTATGAGACCATGGTATAATTTTAAAATACATATACTGAAAATTAAGTTGCTTCCCTTTAATTTTGTGAGAATGAAATTTCATTTTGAATCAGACCATATGCTTAGACATCTAGAATTCAAATAACCTCGCTGTTTGGGTTGGTATGACTATTGTTCCTCTCAAGGTATTTTCTCTTGCTTTGCCTTAGACGTCCTTCTTTATCAGTTCCCTGCAATGCACTAAGTGCTCCTGAACCTCTTGTACCCTTTGTTAATCTGGTTTTTCTCCAAAGGTTTTTATAAGTTAATACTCTTGAGCAGTTGATCCTGGGAATTTCTGGGTAAGAGAATGGATTTCTTTGTGGATTTTAACTTTAAAAAAAGCAAAGCACCTTATTGTTCCAAGTGAACACATGACCTTGACATAACTATGAGGGAATCTGAGAAATGTTCTGCTGCATCCTAAAAAAGAAGATACAATGTACACTCAGCTTTGTCTCCTCTGTCCATCATTTTAAAGTTAAACATGCCATATCTGAGTTGTCTTTCTGATGCCAATCTTAACTTGAATTTTACTCTGAACCTAACCCATCAATTCTTTAACACAGAACATTTTTACTCAAGGGGGTGAAGAAAGCATCAAATTTTTAAAAAATTAATGTTTTTATTGTGGTTAATAAACTGTTTTCTAGGTTTTATGTACACATTGGTTAGCATCTTTTCAGATTTCCGTATGGACTTTTTTGCCATCATTGAATATATACTGTGCACCCATTTCACACAGCACACATTGTTTGTGGGTATCAAACACAAAAATGAAACATTTTCATTTTAACAAGATGGCATTATTGCTTTAATTGCACAATACCAAAAATTCCGCTAAAATCATATTAAGACAAAACAGTGGACTTGGCTCCAGTCCCATAATTGTTACCCCAATCAGGTTATTTCTCACTTTTATCTCTTCACAAGGGCCTAAAAATTCTGATTTTTATTATGCCCACGAACATTTTAATTTCCCATTGCTCCAAATGCCTTTTTGACTACATTTTCTTTCCCCTGATCTAACCCTGATTGTTTCTAAGTTTCATGTCCATCATTTCCATATGCAGCTTTTAATTTGGTTCCACTTACATGACTCTATCTATTCTTCAAGGAAAGCCCTCTCCAAATATTCCTGCTAATAAGGTCCTGCTCAAGACATAAAATCTCTTTGTGGCCTTCCTCCAGAATTCACAAGCCCATGCTGATTTTTAAAAATTCTTTTTATTTCTTTCACTGGTGCATAATTGATATACATTTGGGGGGGTACATGTGATAATTTCATACATTTGTACAATTTGTAAAGATCAAATCAGTGTAATTGGGATATCTGTCATCTTAAGCATTTCTCTTTTCTTTATGTAAGAAACACTCAAATTATTTTCTTCTAGCTACTTTGAAACATGCAATAGATTATTATTAGCTGTAGCCACCCCACTGATGTATCATACACTAGGTCATATTTTTTCTATCTATGTTGATTCTTTACTTATGAGTTTGTAGAACTCTATAGTCTGTTTGCCCTTAAAGATAAAGTCATTTCCTTGTCTGTAATTTTATTCCCAGAATTAAGTGTGGGGGAAGCACACAGAATATGTATTTGCTGGATCAACTGAGGGATTTATAAATTTGGCCTTTAGTGTTTTTTTATGCATTTGGGTGCCATTCAGAGCAGGCTAAGTCATTCCGCTATACCTAATAATGTCAGAGGCTGATAAAAACAAAGGGTGCTGGGCTCAGCGCCTGTGGCTCAAGTGGCTAAGGCCTCAGCCACATACACCTGACCTGGAAGGTTCAAATCCAGCCTGGGCCTGCCAAACTACAAACACGGCTGCAACCAATAAATAAATAAATAAATAAATAAATAAATAAATAAATAAAAGGGTGCTGAATATTCTTTCTGGATCAGCCAAAGCCCTGCTACCCATCTTGTTCATTCTAAGACCCAGGTTGATGGAACAGCCTCTATGGAAAACATTTTGATGACCATGTCAGCGGGGGAAGAAGCATGGTACCCACAGCTTGGCTCTGGTCTGTCTGCCTGGAAAAGGCATATGTCACTTCTTCCTCTTTTGATTAACTGAAATGAAACATCTTGATTTCAGCAGAGTGGAAATGTATAATCCACCCTCAGGGCAGAGCACACTAAAAAAGGAATTTTTGGCAAATAGCAATGCAGTCTACCACTGGAATGTACCTATATATCATCTAGCACATTTATTTAATCACATCTAAGGGTGCATTTATCTTACATACTCAATGGTAGGATAAAATCATGTGCAACTTAAAAGGAAGCTCCTTTCATGGGTCAGCTGCAGGTTGTCTACAACGAATGCATGACAAGAATGTATAGAGTTGTGTGAATTTATAAGACGGCATTTTTTGGCTAACCTGAACCACAGCTCTTATAAAAAACTCTCTGATGAAATGAAGACATAGACATTCTTGTTTGTTTTATGGCATCGATAAGCTTGTTTTTGATTTCACATTTTCCCAGACCTGAAGAACAGAGCGTGAGGGAACCACCTTCCTTGGTGATGGCTTTCCAGTCTGGTGCTTCTCTCCACAGTCTGCTTCCTCCTTCGATTCTTGCTGTAGCTCAGAACATTTCAGATATCTGAACATTTGAGCAA
This sequence comes from Perodicticus potto, assembly GCA_963574655.1. Taxonomy (NCBI): domain Eukaryota; kingdom Metazoa; phylum Chordata; class Mammalia; order Primates; family Lorisidae; genus Perodicticus; species Perodicticus potto. Next base: position 13,319 of record CAUYRH010009573.1, on the reverse strand, counting down.
AAATCAGCATAGTGCAGGACAATAAGGTGATTAAGTGACATCATCTTTTGTCTTTCCCTTCTCGATCTGTGTTGGCATCATTAGCTTTAATTTCATTAGAGCATCTCTTACTATGGAACACGTTTAGACTTCACCTTGTGGTTTAGTTTACTTTCCTTTTTGCAAAACTTGCAAAGTGCTTTGTTTGAATCCACTTTCTGATGCCCACTCTGCTTCCTCTTTTCTTTTTCTCTTGCCCCTCTCTCCTTTTCTCTGCTTCATCCCTTCCTTTCTCCCTCACTCCTCCTCTTTATTTCTTCTTTCCTTCTCTGGTTCTCAGTAGCAAGTGATAGGAGTTGTGATGGGCAGTCTTCCGTGTGTTGACCGTCTACTTGATCCCAGGCACATTGTGGGGCTTTCGTATCATTCAGATCAGAAGACACATGGCACTTTTATACACACTAAGCATTAGCTCCTCCTCCAGTACAAAATATTGTAAACTGGTGGTTGAATTGTATTTGAGCCCTTATCTGAGGCTTTTAAACTTCCTTATTTCTGGGACTTGTCCTAAGCAAGGATAAAGAAGGGATAGCTCCGTCTCCTCATGTGAACTTAATCAAATGTATGTGAAATGATTTATCTTTAATAGGCTCAAGCAGCTCACACATTTGCTATCATTAATGACATTCCAGCTCTAGTGCTCCCTTAGTAAAATTGGTAAAATATGCCAGATCTGGTACAGTTCCACTCAAGCCTCCTTAAAAACTAAGTAAAAGCCATTATCCTCCAAAGGGTTCTAAGCTGATCATTAGTACTCCAGGCCTCCTTTCTCCCCAAACTTGTGAACATGCCAGTGTCAGAATTTACGTGCAATTGCTGTCCTCAGATTCCCCTATTCTCTTCCGCCAGTTCACTTCAGCTCATGTCCTGGGATGAAGCCACACTCTTGTCCATTCACTCCCCTCATATTTATATTAATAGCACACCCACTCCCCATCTGTCAGGTACCCTGGAAGGTGCCAATTTCCTACAGTTAAAAGCTCAGTTCCTGCCTAGAAAATAATCACATCAAACACAGAGTGACAGAGGCTAAGGTCCAAGTAAGCCCCATGGTTGTCTACAAGGATGGAGGAGAATGACCAACCCAGTCTGGGGGAAATGTTTGTAGGCAGACTTGGGTGCTCCTTTGCTCAGAGGTGGACACTCATGCCATCGTTTCTCGGGCCTGAAGTAGGGTATTTAATCTTTAAAAATTTTTTTCTGCTAATTTTTCTATTGATATACAATCATTATACATATTATAGGGTACATTGGTATTTTAATACACACAATTATATATGCACTGTAATTATCGAATCAGTTTAACTGTGATATCTAACACCTCAAATATTTATTATTCTTTGTATTGGGAACATCCCAAATTTTTCCTCAAGCTACTTTGGAATACACAATCGCTTATTGTTGACTGTATTCATCCTACTGTTCTACTGAGCACTAGAACTTACTCCTTCAAGATAGTGCTTTCAAACAAATAGTGATGAAATTCTTAGATTCCATCTAGAAGTACAGCTGAGTTTGTTGCTAGAGTGTATATTGGGGAGATGATATTTATAAACGAAACTTTTCTTTGGAATCTACCAAATACACAGAGAAGTGCAAATATTCTAAATGTACAACTGATTAGTTATAAAATAAACACGCCTGTGTACCAGGACCTGGGCTAAGAAATAGTGCCTTGCCGGCCCTCGGATTTCCCATTAGCATTACTGTCTGGGCAATACCACCTCCAGAAGGGAGGCTACCCTAACTTCCACCATCCTAAATTGTTTTTTCCTGGTTTTCAAACCTTACCTCAGTGCATTGCCCTCCTACAACCTGTATTCTTTTGTGTTTGTTTGTCTTTTATGAGACAATTTCTGTTTGTGAGTTTCACTCGTGTGGTGTGGTAGGATTGTAGTGTATGCATTTTCTCTGATTTGTAGGGTCGAATTTAATATCCCATTAAATCCAAAATTTGTTATCAATTCCATGTTAAGAGATATCTGGGTCCATGGGTTTTCTAGACCACTCTAATTGTGTCCCTCAGCACCGACTCTTGGCAAGCAGCAGACCATCTGAATGTGCCATTGTTTTCATTTCCTGATCTTTATTTGTTGCTTTCTATTATGGAAAGTTACGGGGTTTTTTTGTTGTTTTTATTTTAGGTGGTGATATAAAGTTTTCTTTAAAAAACACATTTCACTGAAAGGGAATCATTTTAAAAATCTTTAAAAAACACTTACTAATTTCACAAGTGCAATAGTAATACTATGGCAAATATCACAGAGGTTCAATTCAGATAAATGAGTGAAGGAACAATGGTTTTAGAACCTTGGTGTTTCTTGTAAAAATGTAATGGTTCGCATGCCTAGGGATGTTAGCAGTCATCGTCCTGAACCAGTTGGTTTCAGGATTTATCAGAGTGCATGGGATTAATTCAGGCTTGCTTTGTCAAAGTCCAAGAAGGTCTGTAATCAGCACGCCAGGAGTTTGAACAGGGTTCAAGTGAAACCAGCAGCCAGAAATCTTGGCAGTGGGAGGAAAGAGAAATGCAAAAGTGACGACCACTTGGGAATAGGGTGGACATGGGAACATACAAGGTAGGAAGGACAGCGCTTACTCCTCAACACCTCTCACTGGACTTTAAGATCCGGATACACAGGAAGTATTAGGAAGACCAAGCAACTGACTGCATCTTACTTTTTCCTTCTTTCCCCCCTGAATGCAGCATTTTTTAATAATATTAGTTGTAATTTACAACACACTCACTGTGTGAGAAACACTTTGCGTGCTTTATATCATTTAATTCTTACAACAAAGAAGTACTGTGATCTGCAGAATATGCCCCCCAAAGAGGTCCACATCCTAATCCTTAGAGCCTGCAAAGGTGTTACCTCGCATAGCAAAGGAGAATTAAGGCTGAAGATGGAATTAGGTTCACCAAGCAGCTGCTTTTATCATAGGGAGATTTTGCTGGATGACCTGGGTGACCCCAACAAAATCACAAAGGTTTTTAAATGTAAAAGAGGTAGGCAGATGAGGCTGTTTGAGAAGGAGTAAGGGATTAGGGCCAATAGATGTGGGGGAAATTTAGAAGCTGGAGTGGGAAACAGACCCACTCAGAGCCTACAGAAAGGAGCATGGCCTGGCCGATTTAGGGTAGTGAGACCCACATCAGAGTTCTGACCAACAGAGATGGAAGATAATACATTTGTCCTGTTTAAGCTACTAATTTATGACAACCATAATGCACTCATACTGTTACTAAGAGGAACTGGGGCAGAGACAATTAACAAAAGCTGATGCCTCAAAAGGGCTGGATTAGAAACAATTTCTAAAACCAGTATAGTTGACTATTACCACAGTGGGTTGGGACCCCCAGATGGGAAGAAGAAAATCAAATGGGCTCCACAAGTCTGAGAACTGGAAAAGGAAGCTGTATAGATATTTACAGGCCTTTCAAATATAGTTTTGAATAAGGCGATATCTGCAAGAAGGTCCATGATCATGCAGGTAACAGAAAAGCCAACTAACACCGCCTTAATGATAAAGGAAAATCATTAGCTTATAATAATAATCACCATAATGAAAAATACCTAATCATGCCTCTAGCCTATTTTGATTTAATATAGCATTATGATGAGTTTGTGACTTATATGGTTTATTTTTTTAATTTTTTTCTTTTCCCTCTGCTTTTCTTTATCCTGGATATACTTTAAAGCTAGCTCTCTCTGGGTCCTGAGAAGGTTTTTTGCATCTGTTGGGGCCATGTGCTCCCTTTGTACCTATAGCAGGGAAAAGAGAATGCCAGAGAATGCCTTTTGTACCTGCATTTCCAGGAAAACAAACCAAAAGTATAATTAAAAAATGAACTTCTCAGTGTTCAAAGCAGTTTAGATCCATGCCCACTGCCATCTGGTTCTGCAAGAAGCACTTCTTGCCTACATTACACCTGACTCCAGAAAAGTAACCTTTCTGATGCCCAGTGGATGATCACATAGAACAGGAGCCACTGGGAAAAAGTCTGGCTCTTGGGAAATGGAAAAGTAGCCACATTAACATGCAAAGGGAGAAAGAGGCTGGACCAAGACCAGAAGGTTAATTCCTTCTCATTGGTAAGATAAGAAATGGAGTTGATTGAATGTACAAATAATCTGTAACAGAGATTCAACCCTGTAGTAGCCACATTTTTTATTTGTGTGTAAGGGTTCATAGGAACATTGAATATAAACATCTTACAGGATTTTTTTTTTCAGATAATATAGGGGTACACATGATTACATTACATTGTTTACATGTGTAAGGTGAAGTCCAAGTTCCAAGGTGTAGTCCTTTCCATCACTCAGGAAGTGTGCTATACACCCTACATTGTTCCCTTTGGGTGAAAACTTGCTGAACCCTCTCTCTCCTTCCTTCTTGAGTTTAATTAACTTTTTCTCTCATGTGAGCAGTAGTTGTTACTCTTCCAGTTTCAATTTACTGAGTATGTGGGATGTTTGTATTTTCACTCCTGTGATACTTTACTAGAAAAGTGTTCTCCAAATCCATCCTGGTTGTTACCAAAGATGTGAAAATCTCCATCTTTTTTATGACTGAATAGTACTCCTTGGTAGACATACGCCACAGTTTATTAATCCATTCATGTGTTGGAGAGCATTTTGAGCTGTTTCCACATCTTTCCAACTGTGAATTGAATTTCTGTAAACATTTGAGTGGAAATGTCCTTATAGTAAATGACTTTTTTTCTTCTGGGTAGATACCCAGTAATGGGATTGCAGAATCAAATAGAAGGTCTACCTTAAGTTACTAGAGAACTCTCCATACTTATATCCATAAAGGCTATACTAATTTGCAGTCCCACCAAAGTGCAAGAGTGTTCCTTTAAAAATAAGGAGCACTTCCCTAACTTACCTGTCACCCTGACTCGGGGGCATGCTTGTCCTCTCTGTTTCATCCCATTTTAGTACCTGTGCTGTCAAACCCAGCGTGGCATCATATAGGATCTGGATCCTAGCAACAGACTTTGAAATAATCAAAGAGCTCCAGGATTTGTTTATAGTATTTTTTCCTGTATCCAATTGTTTAATCTACTCAATTCATTATTCAATCATTTCTTGAAAAGCTTTATTTGTCAGGCCACTATAAAGATAGATAATCCCTTTATTTACTTATAGGCTGTTATTCGTAGTCCAAACTCACAGAATTTTTTTCTTATTGCATTAAGAAAACTTGGTAATTGAATAGTGAGTGGATGACAATCTTTTAGTTTCTATTTATAAGAACTCTCAACTCCTCATTAAACTCACAGCCAAGGAAATATTAATCAGTTGCCAATAAACAGCTCTGTGCTGGATTTCGCATTTGTTTCTCCCAGAAATAACATATGCTTCACTGAAAACTGTAGAACCTCACTCGCTAGAGACAATATTTTTGTCATTAAAAGTTTCTTTTTTTTTTTTTCCTTTTGATTATGGCTGAGCTATCAGTTAAAACATAAAAAGTCAGCTGGAAGTTGGAAAGGAAAAAGGTTGGTTACTCATTTCAATTTTTCAATGAATGTTGATTACATAGAGGGTAAAGTATACTAATGTCTAATCTGACTACATGGGGGGAAAAGTATAATAATGCCTAATCTGAATGCTGTAATTGACAACAATAATAATTATGAAGAATATTTCTAAAGTATGCTTAACCAAATGTAAAACATGCCTTTAGCATGTACTAGTTATACCCCCTCTAACCTTCTAAAATGGGAATATTGATACTATTAATTTTACCTTATAAGATTTCTGAGAGGGAAAAAAAAAGAGAAAATGCACACAAAGCAGTTAGCACAGTTCTTGATGTATACAGAGACTCAGCAAGTGAACTAATGTAATTATCAAATTTTTTCATCTGAAGTTTACATCGGTTTTTACAAATTAGGAAACTGAGGTTTAGAGACTTTGAAAGCTTTTTCCAAAATTTCACTATTTAATAAGTGCCAGATTCATATTAGTTTCCCAAACTAATATGGCCTTATACTTTTGGTATTAACTAGTTAATTATTTTTTGTATTAACTAGTTAATTACCAGTTGAACATGAATCTGTCTCCTGTGGCAAGCATGCTTTCTGAAGAAACAATCTGTGCCTATTTTTATGCTGTTGTATTCCCAGGATTTGGCACGACTCTGGGCACATAAAATGTCTTTGATTAAAAAAAAATGTCTTTGATAAGAATCAACAGAAAAAATAAAACAACAAATTTTATAAACATAATTTTCCCATGAAAGAAAACTATGATCCGTCCCCCAAATAATTATATAGAAAGATAGACATTTATTTTTGAAGACTTCCCTATGCAACTTGTAGACATATTTTATATATCATGAAATTAGTCTTCAGCCATTCATGGGGTATTTGTTAATTCCACACACATTTGTAGTTATTGGATCATATTGTGAATTACGGCACCAGAGGTAACGAATCTAGCTGCTCCAAATGTTTTCTCCTGGACTGGATCCATGGAAATTTCTGCTGACAGAGTATCTGAACTCATACTTCCTAATTCTCAACCTGGCAAAGCAGTGAGAATTGTCACTAGTATGTGAAAATTTGGGATGTAACATTATATATGCAAATGAAATTTCCCTTGGCAAAAGTAATCATTGTTACTCACTGGGAGAATTAATGATTATGGTCTTCCCTGTTTTCTGTTGAGGTTTAATTTAATTCTGTGGCATACATTAACAGAGGAAATTAATTTGGGTTTAATTATTGTGTGTGGCTGTTAATGTGCACAGTTACAATGAATATTTAGTTACACCGAACCACCAACCCAGCAACTTTGCTGACACACGTGTGCTGACGGAGTCTCTGATGGAGGACATGGTACCTGCTGGGCAGGTTCCAACTGCAATGTTATCAGTAGTAGGTAAGCATGATTCAAGGAAAAAGGCACCAGGCCTGGAGGTAGAATGGCACACTACTAAAAACTTGCGTATCTTTAAACTTTCCACTAGAGAATAGCAGGAGAAAATCAATTTACCCAGGAGTTTATTTTAAGAATTCAATGAATTACTGCATGTGAAAACAGATGTGTGAGTGGTAAAGCATCAGCTTTAAATGAAAATAATCTGTATAGTAAATGTTATTTGTGTTCATTTAATGATAAATTTATTTAATGAGTCAATTAAGATGAGATCGTTATCTAAAAGGGACTCAGGAAAACATTATTTGAGGAACAGAATCTAGTTTGATTAAGTATTGATCAAGTGCAAATATTACCAAGAAGAAAAATTGCACAGACCGAGAAAAAGGGTTAAATCCTCTGGAGGTTTGCTCTTTCAAACAGTAATTACTATCACAACATTCCTGCATGGATCCCTGGTATCAGATTAAGATACATGACTTCTGGAGGCAGGCTGAACTGGTGCAACCACAGTGGGGTCTGCCAGCTGGGGGATTAAGCTGCTCATTGAAGGCATCTGAACCTCAGACTCCTCATCTGAAAACTAGACTCAGAACACTTCCAAGGGTTTGGGGGGAGTATTAAATATAACAGTGTATGTAAAACACTGTGCCGTGGAAGTTTCCTAATACACGTTATCTTTGTCTCCAGCAGAGACTTTGGACATTTTAATAGAATTCATTGCAATGGCATATAATCTCTTAAATAGGACAAATGAAGACAGCTCATTATCTCTTCATAAACAATTAAAATTATGGACTCTGGGCCCAGGTATACTTCATGTTTATACCCTCGTCCGTTGCCCAGGGTTTCCTGTGAGTGAAGCAAGGACGTTGAGGTATCTAGGTTCACATTGTCTCCCTGCTGGCTCAGTGGGGGCAGTTATAACTTTGTTTCTTTTTTGTTTGCTCTGCTCATCTCTGCAATGTCTGGGAAATAAATGTCTGGGGAGGGGAGACATATAAAGGCACAGTGGGAGGAAGTGACCTCTAGCTAAGGGACTCTCAGTTCTTTGAAAGGGAACACACTGCCGGGGAAGCCGGCATTCTGCAGGAAGCCTGCCTTCTCTCTTCACGTGGTGTTTGATTCTTACTTTCTCACCTCTGAGTGAGACCCTGCCACCCCTGCACCCAGACAGTCAGTTTAGACAATGGGTGACACTTCCATACTTTTTATACATGTCTGCCATGGAGGTTAATCGGTGAGTAAATCTTTACAGAAAAAAAAATACATATTTTTGAAGGGAGAATAATAAATCCCCAATTCCCAGCAAATGACTAGCAAATAACCATTGATTATGTCCCGTGTGCTGGATACTGTTCAAAGTGTTGGGGGGAAAGCAGAAGAGATAATAGACTAATTTAATATCTAACTTTCATTGAGTGATTTTGCATATTCTGGTAACAAAGCTGAGGCTTAGATATATTCATCTTAGCCTTCACAAACCTTGTGGGGTAGACAACATTAGCATTCATTTGTATTTGAGGAAACTAAGATGTAAGAGGATTAAGTCACTTGTTCAAAGATGTATAACTAGTGAGTGGTGAAGCTGGGATTTGAACCTTTTGAGTCTACTTGTATCATAAGCATCGTGCTGTAGCCTTCGCAAGAGGCACCATATGGCAAAAGGCTGTTATAAAGCCCAAACAAGATCTATTGACTAAGTAGACAGAGGCACATTTCACATAATTCATATTATATTTGAATACATAATGATTTTTAGGAATCAATCCTTTTTTGTCTTCAGTACATCCTACAAAGTCTATCAGCTTGCCAAACAACTCTGAATGGCATTTTATCTATTAGTAAAAAGGAATTTGTTTATTTATTTTTTGTAGAGACAGAGTCTCACTTTATTGCCCTACATATAGTTCTGTGGCGTCACACAGCTCACAGCAACCTCCAACTCCTGGGCTTAGGCGATTCTCTTGCCACAGCCTTCCGAGTAGCTGGGACTATAGGTGCCCACCACAACGCCCGGTATTTATTTTGTTTTGCAGTTTGGCCGAGGCTGGGTTTGAACCTGCCACCTTCGGTATGTGGGGCCAGCGTCCTACTCGCTGAGCCACAGGCACCGCCCCCCCCAAAAGTAAATATTTTATCCACCCATGGGATAGTTCATATGGGATAACATCCATTAAATGCCCAGTGTGGTGCCTGACACAGGGCAAGTTGTAAATCCCCTTCCTTGTGGCCGTTCCTTTTCAGTGTACACATATGGTTTTCCTCTGCCATATTGCGTGCAAACCCTTTATAAATCGGACCCATGTCTTATAATTCTTTGAGATCTGCCCAATACCCCATCCTCTTTCTTCATGCTCACACCCCTCCCTGCAACTCCTATTGTAGATGTTGTAGATGCTGGACTAGCCTGATAAGACCATTCCCCCTTCCCACCCCCAGGGATTCTAAATACTAATTGACAACATTTGCAATGTAACAAAGGTTGGTGGAAATAATCTTATGTTTTCTCTAGTTCCCAGAGATCAGTCTTATACCCTTAAATATAGAACTGGTCTTTCTTTATCACTTTCATTGTGAAGAATAATTTCTAAACATCAGTTTTGGTCCCTGGATATTCTGACCTCTCATTACCCATATGAAATACAGCGTGGCTTCAGCTTCTCTTCTCTGCACTCTGGGAGGTAAAATCTCCCTCATGCTCAAACCAAGGAGCATGGCCAAGGTTTGAGTATCACTTTCGTGACCAGACAACTCTCAATTTCTTCCAACATCGCCTTCCTGATCCTTATGGGGTCTTTTTTTGGAGTTGTGGGGCCAAATAGTAAATTTTACTACCTGCGCTTGGTGGATGTACTCATAATGATAAAGCAAATTTATCTTCTCTTTTTTGAAAATTTAAAGAATAATTATTTTTCTACTGCGCTTTCCTTTGTTCTACCCAATGCTAAGTCTGAGCTTGTCAAGAGGAGTAGGCGGCAACTTCAAAGCTAACACCCCCTTGGGTCTCCAGGAACGTGAGCTTTGCTACTAGGAACTAACACTGTCTTATGAATTCTGATAAACCCTTTAAATTTAAGAAAACTGAAAACTGAGTTCCTCTTAGCTTTTGTTTTTATTAACTTAAAAAACTGTTTTTATTCCTCTTAGTTTTTAATAGTGTGCAATTTCCAAACTACTGTAGTTCAGAATGCAGCAAGATCACCTTGAAAGGATAATGGAAGATGCACTTTGAGAGAAACAGGCTTGATTTCCAAAGATTTATTTTCTCCCATTCAGAAAAGATATGTCTCCTTGACCTTGAGTATGCTAAAACCTGTAAACAACAGTTGTTGTTCTCAAACATTTCCTGATGCTCATGCCTTCATGGGTGTGGAGACTTTTCTGACAATAAAGCAACTAGTAAAAACTAAGATATGACATTTGGGTGCCTGCATAGCTTATAAAATTCAGAGATTTGGAAATAAAATCCAGTGCACTGAGAAAGTTTTAAAAGAAAATGATATTCTTTTGTATCCTCCTTTAAATCTCCTACTCTAATTCAACAGATTATGATGACAAGTGAACCAGCATGTCCTTCCTTTCCCATTTAATTGAAAAGCCATTCCAGATGGCTACTCATGCATTTTTAACTTTAAGGCAACTCATAAGAAAACATGTAACTGGTCAGTTGTACCAAGGGAACTGTCTTCATATGAGTCACTGAAATGATTCCTTTCGCTCTTTCCTTCCTTCCTACTGTGACCAATTTGTGAGGCCTTCATAGGACAAATAAACTTTAAGATGTGGAAAGGGTATGGAGAGTGTCCATACAAATTGACACGGGCAACCGTGGGGCCCTTTGGCATTACCATGAGCTTCTCTATGAAATAAGGCAAAGGAATTCATACTGGACTCTTTCTTTTCTGAGAAAAGCAATCAGGTGGGTGAAAACACATCCACCTTTGAATGGTAGCTCAATTGTTATGATCAGGCCTCTGTTACAGAACGCAATCTCTGTTCTTTCCTTTGCCACCAACGTTCCGAGACAATTTATTTCTTTTATGTAATTGAAGCCTCCAAACTTCAAACAAGAATAAAGAGCATCAGTAAGATTTGGTCATGGCTTGAACCTGAATGCGGTGAAGAGTAAAGGGCGATTGCACAAAAAAAAAGTGTGAACAAGAGAGAAAGAAGAAAGAGAGATTAAGTGGGAGGTGTTTTCAAGTTTGGTGAAAGGAAAATATTTGAATATGATTGCATGTTATCATAAACAGAGAATTAGAGTTAGAAATTGATACTTCCCCACATAGAAAGGAATGAGCTGTCATGGTTGCAGAACAGTAACTTGGACTAAGTTGTACTTGTAAGCATGAAAGTGTGACTCTTTTTTAAGATCAGATTCAAGTTGTGGTGGAGGGGAGAGGACAGAAAAGACAGAGTCCAGTATGTCACTTAATGTGCACAATGTGAGGGTGTTCAGCACACCGCCTGGATGAAGGGCTCAGCTACAACTTGGACAGAGCCAAACAACGTACTAATCACTCGTACCCTCACAATGATCTGAAATTAAAAAAAAAAAATGTGACTCTTCATAATCACAAAAGAAAAGGAAAAATAAATAGAATAACATTGGGTTTTAAGTATGTAGAATAGACCAGAAAACATAAGAGCCAAATTTTATTATTTGGTTCATCTCTTCGCATCTATGTCCTGATATTCAATCCCATGAGATAAAGAAGCATCTTACTCATATGGGGCTTCAGGGCCAAATTTGGGCGTGTCTTAAAACACAGGAGTGAGAGCAGCGCCTGTGGCTCAAAGGAGTAGGGCACCGGCCCCATATGCCAGAGGTGATGGGTTCAAACCCAGCCCCAGCCAAAAAAAAAAAAAAAACAACGCAGTACTGAGAAAGAGGTAGAAAAACAGCTGGATTATTAAGGTTGGAGGAAAGAGAAACCAAGAAAAATTAATAATCAAAATAGTAGCAATAATCTCTAAGAAAGGGCATATATATGTGTGTATAAAAATGTGTAATGTTTTAATCTGCAAGATGCAAATGTGTAATAGGTACAAATAAAAATTAGCTAACTAATGAGTTCAGGGCAACCGTAAAGACTATTCCAGCTTCTGTTCCCATTTCTGGACCTTTCTAGCAAAAGGATGTCCTGATGTTCACCCTTTTGCTCAATAAGGAGAACAACCTGGGTAAGGCCCTCTTTTTTATGTAAGGAAAATTATGCTTTGTAAAATGTTAAGGTTTTATTTGAATACTGAGGACATTGAGACTGTTGTTTGCAAATGTGCAATGGCTGGTTTTATGCTTTTAATGAAGCTTGGAAGCAAACAGCTTATAACCCTGGAAATATTTAATTTGAGGAGGTTTATGTTAAGATAATAAAATAATTAACTTTTTCTCATTAGAAGCATGCAGAGCAGTGGAGTTACGTGTTCTGGAAAATTACATTCGTGCACTCTCACTGACTCAACAGGTGTGGATTGATGCAGATCAGATAGCTAACTGATGGGTGTTTACAAGTTTGCCTTGTTTTAACTAATGTCCAGTTCAGCATCACTGGAGGTTCCATTTTTAATTAATGACTATGGGGCATCAAATGCAATCAGGTATCTTCAGAGAGAGTAGAAAGAGAATAACAACCTATCTACTGTTATTATCCGTTTTTTCAGTGCTGGTCACCTGCTACAGTAAAGTAGTAGGCAACACTCTGTGGCCCTTACATTAAATCTGGTCCTCAGCTTATTTTTGTAAATAAAGTTTTTTTTTTTTTTTAATTAAATCATAGCTGTGTACATCATGGAGTACAATGTGCTGATTTTATATACAATTTGAAATATTTTCATCAAACTGGTTAACATAGTCTTCACTGCATTTTCTTAGTTATTGTGTTAAGACATCTATATTCCACACTTAGTAAATTTCACATGTACCCTTGTAAGATGCACCATAGGTGTGGTCCCACCAACTACTTTCCTTCTACCAATCGTCCCCCCTGACCTATAGCCACACTCATTTATCAAAGTGTTATCTGTAACTGTTTTCCCATTACATGAGCAGAGTTGAATAGTTGCACAAGACACCATAAACCTGTAAATCCTAAGTTATCAGTCCTTCACAGAAAAGTTTTGCTTACCATTACATTGAAGGTACTTACTGTTCCATTGCATTCTCTAGCAGTTCTTAAGCTAAACCTTGTTTTAGTTCGAGGTTGGTCTTCATTTTCTTATTTCCCACCAAAGCAAAGTACATGTTTTTTTTTTTTTTTTGAATCATATCTGTGTACAATAATTCAGTCATGGGGTACAGTGTACGGGCTTCAGATACAATCAGAGATATTTTCATCAACCTGATTGCGATAACATTCAAGAGACTTTCTCATTACTTTGTGAGAA
>CAUYRH010009572.1:0-22636 GCA_963574655.1 Perodicticus potto | reverse complement strand
CACCCTGGGTAGAGTGCCATGGCATCACAGCTCACAGCAACCTCCAACTGCTGGGCTCCAACGAGTCTCCTGCCTCCGCCTCCCAAGCAGCTGGGACCACAGGCACCTACCACAACGCCCGGCCATTTTTTGGTTGCAGCCGTCATTGTTGTTTGGCGGGCCCAGGCTGGATTCGAACCTGCCAGCTCAGGTGTACGTGGCTGGCGCCTTAGCCCGTTGAGCCACAGGCGCCGAGCCGAGAGTGACCTTATTTTTAGGAAATGCTAGTTATTTAGGAGTAATGGGACATCATGTCTGCAACTTACTCTCAGATGCTCCAGAAAATCAAATATAGATAGATAAATAGATAGAAGGAAAGACAGGACAAATACAGTAAAACATTAACAATTGGGGAATGAAGATGTGGGGTATGTGGGATTCTTTGTTCTACTTTACTGTTGGAACCTTTCTATTAGTTTGAAATCAACTCAAAATAAAAAAGATTTTTCAAAAGCATCAAATATGTTGTGAGATGTGACACCATGGCACTCTACCGAGGGTGACAAAATAAGACTATCTCTAAAAAAAAAAAAAGCATCAGAACAGTGCCTGTGGCTCAAAGGAATAGGGCATGGGCCCCATATGCCAGAGGTGGCGGCTTCAAACCCAGCGCTGGCCAAAAACTGCAAAAAAGCATCAAATGAATAATGTCAAAACATTAGAGATATATGGAGAAAGTGAAATAAACAGGAGTCTTTTTTTTTTTTTTTTTTTTTTTTTTTTGAGACAGAGCCTCAAGCTGTCACCCTGGATAGAGTGCTGTGGCATCACAGCTCACAGCAACCTCCAATTCCTGTGCTCAAGCAAGTCTCCTGCCTCTGCCTCCCAAGTAGCTGGGACTACAGGCACTCGTCACAACGACCGGCTATTTTTTTGGTTGCAGCCATCATTGTTGTTTGGCGGGCTCAGGCTGGATTTGAACTCGTCAGCTCAGGTGTATGTGGCTGGTGCCTTAGCCCGTTGAGCCACAGGCGCCGAGCCAATAAACAGGAGTCTTAGGTTCACCCTTACCCAGGTGAGGTAACAGGAGAGAAAGGGAAATAAGGACATAGGGAAGGGGCAGAGCAAGATGGCAGACTAGAAACAGCTCCTTACCACTCGAGGCAAGACAGAACAGAGAACTCCAGCCTCCTCTGGCTGGGGGAACCTACCCAGGGACATCACTCCAGGAGCACAGTAAAGCAGTGGGGAACTACAGAAGCCATCGAGGAGGTCTGGAGCTGAGGAAAACCAGCACAGAAGGCAAGTGCTTGGGAATGGGCATGGGCCGGCTGGCCAGCCCACCTTCAGAAGACTGGGGACAGGAAAGAGCTATCCTATAGTTTTGTGATTTTGGACTAAACTGCTCCCTGGAGATATCTTGGAAGGCTAAAATGAGTCAATGGACTTGAATAGCATCCAGTGGTGGGGATTAAATACTGGGTGGGTTGGATCTCCCACTAGCTTCTCTACTAACTGGGCACCACCATTATGGAAAGGCCATGTGAGAGGAATGGTCTGCAGCATTCTGTGCACGGCCGGTTGTGGCACACCTACTGAGCATGGACAGCCATCCGTGGGGTGAGCTGAGTGCCCCCCATCCCGGGAGAGATCACTTTGATATCAAAGGGCACTTCCTAAGGAAGCTGGCAAGAGCTTGAGGAACCCAATCCCATGGAAACTGAATGCTGATGAAGTGACCAGGCCCTGATTGAGGGCAAACAAGTCAGGAAGATAGGACCCCATTTCCTCTGCAAGGAAAAAGTGGCTTCCAGCCCTCAATTTATACAGCAAAACCATCCTGGCTTGGTGCCTGCGGCTCAAGCAGTTAAGGTGCCAACCACATACACCTGAGCTGGCGGATTTGAATTCAGCCTGGGCCTGCCAAACAAAAATGATGGCTGCAACCAAAAAGTAGCTGGGCGTTGTGGTAGGCGTCTGTAGTCCCAGCTACTTGGGAGGCGGAGGCAGGAGAATAGCTTGAGCCAAGGAGTTGGAGGTTGCTGTGAGCTGTGATGCCACAGAACGATACCCAGGGCAACTGCTTGAGGCTCTGTCTCAGGAAGAAAAAAAAAAAAATACTGAGTTCTCTGTCTCCTAACACCACAGTGTCCCCAGTGTCCAGGCAATCTATTGCTT
This sequence comes from Perodicticus potto, assembly GCA_963574655.1. Lineage (NCBI taxonomy): Eukaryota > Metazoa > Chordata > Mammalia > Primates > Lorisidae > Perodicticus > Perodicticus potto. The sequence goes on along the minus strand of CAUYRH010009572.1, from coordinate 20,479 downwards.
AATTATTTATAGATAGATAGATAGATATCACTCATTTTTTCATTAGTTTTTTCCCCTCTTTTTTGTTGTGGTTATTGTTTTGAGGTTTTTTGTTTGGTTGGTTGTATTTTTAATTTTTTAATTTTACTTTCTTTAATAGCAAGTATTCCTCCGTTTTTGTTATGGTTTTTCAGCCCCTTTTATCCTTCCTTTTTAATTTCTCTCCTTGTTTTTCTCTTTTAGTAAAGATTTTTCCACTTTTCTCATCTTTCCCACATAAATTTCTCAAAACTCAGTTAAGAGATCCTAGTTTTTTCCTATATCTTATATAATGGTATTTTGACTTTTTTTATTTTTATTTCTTTTTTATTTATTTAGCTTTTTGAGACAGAGTCTCACTTTGTCACCCTTAGTAGAGTGCTGTGGCATCACAGCTCACAGCAACCTCAAACTCTTGGGCTTAAGTAATTCTTTTGCTTCAGCCTCCTGAGTCGCTGGGACTACAGGTGCCCACCACAATGCCCTGCTATTTTTTGGTTGCAGTTGTTTAGCTGGCCCGGGCTGGGTTCAAACCCGCCACTCTCGGTATATGTGGCTGGCACCATAACCACTGTGCTATGGATGCTGGGCCTATTTTTAAATTTTTAATTTGTTTCTTTTCTCTGAGGGGTGCAGGTCACAGCATTGGTCTGACTGCAAGGTAATGGCACTGTTCTGGCTCAAGGAGGTCATGAGCTCATGGTCTAGGGTAACCTTCTATCTTTGGCCTCTGGAAAGATGGTATTGGTAGGTCCCCACTGTGATATAGTGCTTTTTTTTTTCCTATGTTTGGCAGAGATGGAGTCTTACTTTTGCTCAGGCTGGTAAAAAGCTCCTGACTTCAAGGGATCTGCCTAACTCAGCTCCCCAAAGGCCTCGATTTGCAAGTGTGGTCTTAGCACCCTGCCATACTTCTCCTGTTGTTCTTGTTCTCTCTTTCTGTCTTTCTTCTCTCTTTTTCTTCAATTATTTTCTTTCACCCTCCTTTCTTTTTTTTCCTCTTTCTCTTTTTCTTTTCTGTCTCCCTTCTCACCCTTTACCCTTCTCTTCCTTTTGGTCTTATACCAAGAGGCCACTTCAATACCTAAGCTCAGAAACAAGATAAAGTAAAGTGAAGGAGATAGTGAGAAGGAAAATGTAGGGGAAGGAAGAGAACAAGAAGAAACCACACATGAGGAAGAACCAATAGAAAAATTCTGGTGGGTGGCGCCTGTGGCTCAGTGAGTAGGACACCGGCCACATATACCAAGGGTGGCAGGTTTGAACCCAGCCCGAGCCAAACTGCAACAAAGAAATAGCTGGTAATTGTGGCAGGTACCTGTAGTCCCAGCTACTCGGGAGGCTAAGGCAAGAGAATCGCCTAAGCCCAGGAGTTGGAGGTTGCTGTGAGCTGTGATGTCACAGCACTCTACTGTGGATGATAAAGTGAGACTCTGTCTCTAAAAAAAAAAAGAAAAATTTCTGGCAACATGAAAAACCAAAACAGAGCAACCCACCAGACCATGAGATAGGTACCTCAGAGGATTCCACCTATAAAGAATTAATTGAAATGATAGAAAGGGAGTTTAAAATATGGATGCAAATGCAATAAAGGGAATTGATGAGAAAGGGGAAAAACAACCAAAAACTGGATGAAAGATAAGAAAAGTGGTGGAGCTCAATGAATTGAAAGAGTCAATCAAGGAACTTAAAGATGCAGTAGAAAAGTATAAATAACAGATTAGACCATGGAGAAGAAAGGATCTCAGAGCTAGAAAATAAAGCCCTTTTTTTTTTTTTTCTTTTTTTTTTTTGAGACAGAGTCTCACTTTGTTGCCCTTGGTAGAGTGCTGTTGTGCCACAGCTCACAGCAACCTCAAACTCTTGGGCTCAAGCAATCCTTTTGCCTCAGCCTCCCAGGTTAGCTGGGACTACAGGTGCCTGCCACAATGCCTGGCTTTTTTTTTTTTTTTTTTTAAGAGACGAAGTCTCTTGCTTAGGCTGGTCTGATACTTGTGAGCTCAAGCAATCCAACTGGCTCAGCCTCCCAGAGTGCTATGATTACAGGCTTGAGCTACCATGCCCAGCAAGGATAAAGCTCTTGAGCTAACCCAGGTAGTTAAAGAGGCAGAAAAGAAGAGAAAGAAAGCAGAACACTCACTCATAGAATTATGGAGCTTCACGAAGTGTTCAAATATACAAATTACATATGGCTCAGCGCCTATAGCTCAAGTGGCTAAGGCGCCAGCCACATACACCAGAGCTGGCGGGTTCAAATCCAGCCTGGGCCTGCCAAACAACAATGACAACTACAACCAAAAATTAGTGTTGTGATGGACACCTGTAGTCCCAGCTACTTGGGAGGCTGAGGCCAGAGAATCACTTAAGGCCAGGAGTTGGAGGTTGCTGTGAGCTGTGATGCTATGGCACTCTAACTAGGTGACAGCTTGAGGCTCTGTCTCAAAAAATGCATACACACACACACCCAAATTATAATTATCCCTGAAAGGGAAGAAGAACATGCCAAAGGAATGGAAGCCCTACTGCAGGATATCATAAATGAAAATTTCCCAAATTTCACTAAAGAGTCTAAAACACTTCTTTTAGAGGGTTATTAAACCCTGGGTCATCTCAACACAAATAGAGTATATCCAAGACACATTGTAATAAACATGTCCAACGTCTAGACAAAAGAGAAAATTTTTCATGCAGCTGGGAATAAGTGCAATTATCCTACAGGGGCAGAACCATCAAGGTGACAGGGGACGTTTTTAGCTGAAATTTTTCAAGCCAGAAGAGAATGGTCACCTACCTTTAACCTTATTAAACAAAACAATTTTCAGCCCATGATTCTGTATCCTGCTGAACTAAGCTTCTGAATCAATGGAGAAATCACATCTTTTACTGATATGTAAACATATTTTGTGATGAGGAAATTCATCACAAAAAAATCAGCTCTACAGGAAATAGTAAGACCATCACAATGGATCACCAGCAAAGTAACACCCAGAAACTAAAGGACGAAATCTAATTTCCACAATAGCACAAGGATAAAACTGAGCTACAGAATTTCACAAAATAAGATGAATAGAACTCCACCACACTTATCAATTCTCTCAACCAATGTTAATGGCTTGAATTTCCCACTGAGGAGGCACAGGCCAACTGATTGGATAAAAAAGCACAAGCCACTCGTGTTGTGTCCAAGGAAACGCACCTCACCTTGAAGGACAAAACAAGACTCAGGGTGAGGGTGGGGTGACAATATTTCAATGCACATGCAAATCAGAAGAAGGGAAGGGTCACAATCTTATTTTCAGATACAAATGGATTAAAGCAACTAAAATTAAGAAAGACAAAGATGGTCATTTCATTGTGGTCAAAGGAAAAATACAACAAAATCACATTTCAATTCTAAATATTTATGTTCCCAACTTACATGCTCCCAGATTTATGAAACAGACCTTGATAGGTCTGAGCAATATTATTACTATTTTTTTATAATTTTATTAAATCATAATTGTGTACATTAGTGCAATCATGGGGCACAATGTGCTGACTTCATATACAATCTGAAATATTTTGGTCAAACTTTTAAACATAGCCTTCATGGCATTTTCTTAATCACTATATGAAGACTTTGATATTCTACATTTAATAAGTTTTACCAGTACCCTTCTAAGATGCACCATAGGTGTGATCCCACCAATTGCCCTCCCTCCACCTATCCTCCCCCCTCCCCTCTCTTCCCTTGCCCTTTTCCCTGTATTCTTTTGCTATAATTGGGTTTTAGCCTTCATATGAAAGCTATAAATTAGCTTCATACTAGGGCTGAGTACATTGGATAACTTTTTCTTCCATTCTTGAGATACTTTGCTAAGAAGAATATGTTCCAGCTCCATCCATGTAAACACAAAAGAGGTAAAGTCTCCATCTTTCTTTAAGGCTGCATAATATTCCATGGTATACATGTACCACAATTTATTAATGCATTCATGGGTCGATGGGCACTTGGGCTTCTTCCACGACTTAGCAATTATGAATTGGGCTGCAATGAACATTCTGGTACAGATATCTTTATTGTAATGTGACTTTTGGTCTTCTGGATATATACCTAGTAAAGGAATTATAGGATTGAATGGCAGATCTATTTTTATATCTCTAAGTATTCTCCAAACATCCTTCCAAAGGGAATATATTAGTTTGCATTCCCACCAGCAATGCAGAAGTGTTCCCTTTTCTCCGCATCCATGCCAGCATCTCTGGTTTTGGGATTTTGTCATGTGGGCTAATCTTACTGGAGTTAGATGCTATCTCAAGGTAGTTTTGATTTGCATTTCTCTGATGATTAAGGATGATGAGCATTTTTTCATGTTCTTGTAGGCTGTGTGCCTGTCTTCTTTAGAGAAGTTTCTCTTCAAGTCCTTTTCCCACCCTGAGATGGGATCACTTGTTCTTTTGTTGCTACTACGTTCGAGTTCTCTGTGGATTCTGGTTACTAACCTTTGTTGGAGGAATTACCTGCAAATATTTTCTCCCAATCTGAGGGCTGTCTGCCTGCTACACTTACTGTGTTCTTAGCAGTACAGAAGCTCTTTAGTTTGATCAGGTCCCAGTAGTGTATTTTTGATACTGCTTCAATTGCCTGGGGAGTCCTCCTCATAAAATACTCACCCAGGCCTATTTTCCTTATTTCTTTGCAAGATGACTTTGGATATATAAAGAAGCTTATTGGGTTTTCACAGTGCAGGATTTGAGGGAAGGGAGCCCCAACTCTGCATGAGATATTCTTATGAGGTCTTCCTTCCCTGGCTTCCCCACCCACCTGCCAGTGCCCCCACGATTATGAACTTGTTGACTTGGTCACTGCTAGGTGGATTCAGTGACTAGCTGTACTTCATTTAGGCTCTTGTTGGCCTTTTCTGTGTCTTTCTGAACATCCTGAAGTTGGATCCCACATCCTCTTGCCCTGTTTCTGCCAAGGGGCACCACTTTGCCATGCCACAGTTGATTTGGTGTCAAAACTGCTGGATCCCAGTTCAGCACCCATGCTACTTGGAAGCAAAGGGAGGCTCAGAATGTCAACCCAGAAGATGATATCCATCAGGCTCCTACTGTAAAAACTTAGATTCAGTAGGAGAAATTATGTTGGAATGACCTAAAAGAGGTTAGGGGTAAAGAAAGTATTTCAAGTTTTAGAAACAAAAATAACACTGAAACCTAAAGAAAGAGGTGACATCTAGCTGGTCTTAAAAAAAATGGATGGGCTCCTTGGGATGGGGGGCTGTGAAGGAATGAGGTCTGGATCCCATATCTGTGCAGCACTGAGATGGGAGCTGAACTGGGATGCTCTGAGTAGGATAGAGCATCAGAGGGGCAGTTGTATCACACCCTCATGCTTACATTTGTCCCAGAAACTTTGAGAAACAGACCTGAGCCATGAGCCTGACAGGCAGGTCAGCATAAACTAAAGTAGAGAGCCCTTTTAGAATATTCTGGAGGACGTTAAGCCCTCTGAAATCAGTGTTGGTGGTGCAACAGTGTAAGAAGGAACCATAATATCTGCTGTAGTGGAATTTCCCACAAGCCCAGTGAGATAGATTTTAGAATAGATTATATTTGTTTAGGGATTAAAAAAATAAATGTATTTCTCTCATTCTAGTATGTGAACTGAAATTCTCACCCACATTAAGAATGTCAACATATAAAGAGAGGGCAGGAGAGAAAAGAACTAAATGGTTTTCAAAGATAACCTCTGCAGTGGGGAGTGAACAGTGATGGGGTCTTTCTGGGTTTTATTCTTGCTTATTTTCAACATCTTAGCTCATTTACCACGAGACTCCATTCTGACATTATTGTATAATAAGCAGATATAATGAAAAGAGGATGGACCCAGGTGATAGCTAAGAGTTTCTGGCAGCTCTGCTGCTCTGTGATGCTATGTGGTGCCTTCCTCTGTGGCCAGCAACAGGTGAGAGTGTCTCAACTGAGTGCACCCCATACCCCTTGATCTTCCCAGTGGGAACCCCCTCCAATAGGCCTCTAGCATCCAACTGCTAAGTTCCCCTATTTGCCTTGGGTTTCCAACATTGGCTGCCCATTAAAATCACATCAGGGAACTCTTAAAACATAATAGATACCTAGAGCTCATCCCTAGAGCCTTTGAATTGGCTGATCTGGGATGGGTCTGGAACTCTATTTTTCAAATCTCCCACTTGATTCTAAATGGCAGCCCAAACTGGAAACCACTGCCAGAAAAGTCGTAGGGTTTAGCCTCGGTTTCTACACTGCCTTTGCCCTTGCTCAGTCTTCTGCCCTGAATGTAGTCCCAGCGTATTGTCAAAATTCTATTCACTCTGTGCAGAATTTGTCCCCGTGGCTATCATCTTTTCTTGCTATGAACACTTATTGGGCTTTATATATCTTCCTATATGTTTTTTTTTTTTTTTTTTTTTTTTTTTTTTTTTTTAGCACACCTTGCACTGTAGGTAGTTTGGTTTTGTTTATATACAAGACTGTAAATTGCTTGAGGGCTGGGCTGGGTTGTGCTCGCCTTTGCCAGGTTCCATGAAGGTTGCACAGGGCTCTGTACACAAATAGTGGTGAACCAATCACACTGAGCCTTTATAATTATTGCAACCAATTACTACATTCATACGGACTAAATTGTACAAACGTCTGTGGGAAATGAACAGATAAATCGGGTCATATTAGCTTTCAGAAAACGTAGAGGTAGAGGGCGGTGCCTGTGGCTCAAAGGAGTAGGGTGCCAGCCCCATACACCGGAGGTGGTGGGTTCAAACCTGGCCCCAGCCAAAAACTGCAAAAAAAAAAAAAAAAAAAAAAGTAGAAATAGATCTTTCTTTCTTTCTTTCTTTCTCTTTCTTTCTTTCTTTCTTTCTTTCTTTCTTTCTTTCTTTCTTTCTTTCTTTCTTTCTTTCTTTCTTTCTTTCTTTCTTCCTTTCTTTCTTTCTTTCTGTAGAGACAGCATCTTACTTTATTGCCCTTGGTAGAGTGCTGTGATGTCACAGCTCACAGCAACCTCCAACTACCGGGCTTAGGTGAGTCTCTTGCCTCAGCCTCCCAAGTAGCTGGGACTACCAGCACCCGCCACAATGCTCAGCTATTTTTTTCTGTGGCAGTTTGACCGGGGCCGGGTTTGAACCTACCACCCTTGGTATGTGGGGCCGGCATCCTACTCACTGAGTGACAGGTGCAGTCCCCATATTTCTTTCTTAAAATGTATTCTGGGCTTGGCCTCTGTAGCTCAAGTGGCTAGGGTACCAGCCACATACACTGGAGCTGGTGAGTTCGAATCCAGCCCGGACCTGCCAAACAACAATGATAACTGCAACCAAAAAATAGCTGGGCGTTGTGGCAGGCACCTGTAGTCTCAGCTACTTGGGAGGCTGAAGTAAGAGAATCACTTAAGCCCAAGAGTTGGAGGTTGCTGTGAGCTGGGACACCATGATAGTCTACCCAGGGTGACAGCTTGAGAATCTGTCTCAAAAAAAAATTGTTAAAAAAAAATGTATTCTAAAGAGCTACAATCTTCATGACTTATCACTGGAAGTCAGAAGAAGCCTATTGCTGCGATGTATCTACTTGAATGAGGCCTAGAATTTAGGACTTCTTACTTCTCTGAAATTAGTTCATGAATTTAATCACTTTAATGCCCTCTGGGAGGAAAAAATGTCCACAATTTTAGTCCAATAAGTATAGAGAAAGCAAGTCTCAAAGAATCTATGAATATCAGTTAAGTAGGCAAAGAGAGACAAAAAATATGAATTCCTCCCCAAATATGTACACATGTGATGCTCTGATTCCTGGAAATGAAAGTGCTGATAAGAATATTGCATTAAAAGGTATTGTCCTGGAGTCCATATGAGGGTACAAATCTAAATTGTGAAAGCCTCTGGGTTTATCCATCAGTCTCTACAAAACATGGGTAAACGTGTTGACAGAACGGGTATAAGCCAGACTGGGGAGCTCTCGGGGTAAATGTTCTGGTTGTGTTAACAGATAAATCACGGAGGTGGAAAAAGAGATGGAGGGATAAATTACAGATAAGAAGAAATCTTAAAAGGAATTTTAACTCATTGCAATGTATTGTCCTTGAGATCCTGATTCAAATAACGAAAGGTAAAACAGAATGCATTTATTAGATAATTAGGAAAATTTAAACTCTGAAGACATTTGATAGTAGTAGAAAATTACTAATTTGTAAAGATGTGATACTGGTATTATAGAATTTAAATAAAGAGGCAAATCTTTATATTTTAGAGCGAAGATTTAGAGTTACAATTAGGTAATGTCTAGAATTGCTTCAAAATAATCCTGGAATGAGTGAGTGAGAAAGGGTATAGATGAAATGAGATTATCCATGATTTAATTGTTGAACCAGTACATGTGGTATATTATCCAGGGTTCTCCAGAGAGACAGAAGCAATAGGAAATGTATATCACAGGAGGCAATTCATATATACACCAAGACTGAGAAGTCACATGATCTACTATCTACATGCTGGTGGCCCAGGAAAGCTGGTCATGTAATTTAGTCTGAATCCAAAGGCCCAACGAAGAACAGGGACCACTGGTTTCTGAAAGGGCAGGAGAAGATGGATGTCTCAGCACAAACAGAGACAGCAAATTTACTCCTCCTCAGCCTTTTTGTTATTCTAGCCCTCAGTGATTTGGAGAATGCCCACTTATATTGTGAGGGGATCTTCTTTGCTTAGTCCATCTATTCAAACACCGGTGTCTTCTGGAAACACCTTCACAGACATACCAGGAAATAATGTTTTACCAGCTTTCTGGGCATCCCTTAGCCCAGTCAAGTTGACACTTCACAGTTAACTACCACATGCTCTTTATTATATGATTCTCTACTCGGGTCCCATGTTGCAAAATGATCTGAAGTATTAACAAAAATATATAAAAATAATTGCAATAATTTAAATATAAGTAAGTTATTAATAAATTTACACAAACATCACATTTAAACAGTATCTGGGAAAGGTTTAAATGATGGCAACTGCCAGGCTTCCCCAATCTGTGTCTGCTTGTGCAGTATCCAAGGGATTAGGGACTTTTAAGGTTATGTAATAATGGAAGGAAGGGCAGGTGGGGGGAGAAATGGCATTGATTCAGGGAAGTTTTAGATTTGGTATCTCATTAGATTTTTGCCTTAAAATTTCTTAAAATGGAATCTAGACTTTCAAAAAGTTTAAGGCAATTTGTCTCATGCTAAAACCACTGACAATAAGTACCTGGGAATGACAGAATGAAAAATGGAGTTTTTATAACTTTTCAAGCCTGCTGGGAAATAAAAAGGGGTCATGGAGAGAAATTAAAAATCAGATGGAAATGCCAAATCAGAGGCTGAGAGGGCCACACTGGTGCTCCTGGCCTGGCCTATATGAGGTATTGCCCCATGAACGGAGACCTTACATAGAATGATGGGGTATCTACTGCTGTTCTCTGATGACAATGGCAAAGACATCTAGGACTCTATTTGTTTTTTATTTCTTTTTATTTTCTTTTTTTTAGGGCTCTTTTTCTTCAACTTAGTCATGCATATAATATGAGAAGGAATCCATAATTCATCTCTGCACATGAATTTGTGGAACGTGAACAATAACTAAGAGAAATAATGACTAAGATGGACACCAAAACCGGGTGCAGCATATCCAGGGGATAAAGAAGTCAGCATGGCACAGTGGCAGGTGACTTCAGATTCCTTCCTACAGCCCTAAGTTTTTGCTTATTTCCTGCCTGTTCTCACAGCAGGTGGACATCAGTATATTGCCTAACAGTGAGTGTCCCAGGAAAGGATTATTAGAGGAAAACGAATTTAAAAGAGAAAACTGACTCCAAATGACTCAGAGCAGAGAAAAACCTTTCTGGCCAGTGCATCAGCATCTCACAACATACACTCCTTACCAGCGGTTCTCAACCTGTGGTTCGCGGCCCACAGGAACTGTGTTAAAGGGCCCTGGCATTAGGAAGGTTGAGAACCACTGCCTTAGACCCTCAGAACTGCAGGGAGGAGGAAAGGCAGCCAGAGAGGCTGAATGGAGGGAGGAAGGTTGAGCCCACCAAAAATCACAGAAACAGAAGCAGAGGTAGCATCAGAGACCACCGACCGCCCGTGAGCACCCTCCTGAGGGCACGTCTGGCCTCCTCTGTGCAGGCTCCACACCAAGAAGTTCTGGGGAGGTTCTCTCTTCCATAGCTGCAGCACCTCGGGAAAACCTCACGAATTAGAGGAGTGTCTAAAACCTAGAGGTGGGGGGCAAGCTGGGAGGCTTGTTTGAAAATTTGTATGAGAAGCAGACTTTTAGACACAATTGATGAAATGCTGATGTGTTAGCTTACCTGTGTAAGAGTTGGGGTTCTCAGAAAGCAAAAAATAAATAATAAACAAATAAAAATTAACTCCAGAAAAAGTAAAATCTTATACAAGAAGGGAATATACGAGCACTCTAAGTACTATATATGACATAGCTCAACGTCAGGAGACTCAGTGTCACTTTGAGAACCTATGACCCCCTTTCAAAATATGTAAAAAGCCTCCAGCTCTGCGCCCAGGGCAGAGGGGCTTTGCCATTGTTAGTTCCCAGAAGCTGCCGGACTCCAACGGGTTTGTGTCCATTGGGAGTGGCTTTGTCCATTGAGAAGGTGCTTTCACTTTTGCCATGAAAATCTGCTTTGATGCTTCATTTTGCCTGTGTGTTTTTGTGGAGGTATCTCATTTTCCGGCAAAAAAGACTTTCAAAAATAATTTTGTTCTTGAGACATACCATGCACCACTAGCCCTACCAGTCAGGACCCTCTCTGTTCTCTTCAAGGGCAACTAGTGTTCTCAATTGCAAAGCAAATAGAGAGGGACAACCCTCTCTATCTGCAGGTTTTGCATCCTTGAATTTGACCTACTGTGGATCAAAAATATTTATGAAACAATAAAAATATCAATATAATAATAAACATACAGTTACAAATACAGTCTAACAACTATTTGCACAATGTTTACATTGTGTTAGGTATTATAAGTAATGTAGAGATGATTTAAAGTGTATGGGAGGATGTGAGCAGGTGATATGCAAGTATTACATCATTTTATATAAGAGACTTGAATATTCGAGGATTTTGGTATCCTCGGGGCTCCTGGGATCAATCCCACTCAGATACCAAGGGATGACTGTATGTACTCTTTTGTGTCTAGACTTTCTCTCGGAATTTGTGCAACTTGTCAATTGTCGTTTACCATAATTTATTAATTATTCTGTCGTTGATGGTGAAAGCACTGTTGTGAGTATTCCTGTACCTATCTTTTGGTGCATTTCAGTTGGACAGACACATTTCTGTTGCGTGTTATGTTCAGCATTTGTAGATACCATAACCCAAGCTTCCACGGTGATTTTTCTCAATTTACAGTCCTAATAGCTAGACTGTAAAAATAGCTACCACTCCATAATTTTGACAACAATTGTATTGTGTACTTGAAAAATATTAGGTATATTAGTGAGTGGTAGTTCATTATGGTTTTAATTTACCTTTTCCTTTCGACTAAGAAGTATGGAAACTTTTCACAATCTTTATAATTTTCCTTTTCTGTTTTACTTTTTTTCTTGGCATGGTTTTCATAGTGGTTCTTAAATTGATGACCCATCATCTTTATTCGATTTTGAAAAATTGTCGACCATTACTATTTCACATATTACTTGTTCCCAATCTTCTTTACCTTTCCTTCTGGGATTCTAACTACTTATGCATTAGACTTTCCACCATGTCTCATATGTCTCTCATTCTTTCTTGTATTTTCTGTTCTTATTTCTTTTTGTGCTTCATTTTCAGTATTTTCTCATCTAGCCTGTCATTCACCATCTAATTTGATGTTAAACCCATTTGATCAGTTTTTAATATCATTTATGATATTCTTCACTTCCAGACTTCCATATGTAAAATATTTTTCAGTTTGTAAAAAAAATTTATTTAATTCCTTAAATGTATTCATCATTTGCTTTAAATTTGTATCTGATAACTCCTGATTGTTTTCTCTTGGTCTTCAGTCAATTGGTTTTAAATAGATTCTTAAGTGCCTATTTCTTTTTTAATAATCCTTTTTTTCTGGGGTGGGGTAGATAAATCTAGTTTTACAGAAAAGTTGCAAAAGTTATGTAGAGAGTTATATCCTTTGCTCGGTTTCAGTTTCTCCCACTGTTGCCATCCCACACCACTGTGATAACATTTGTCAAACTAAGACACCAACATTGATATGTTACCATTAACTGAACTCTAGATTTATGTGGATATTTTTAACTGAGTATCAGCTATTTTTTTTATTTTTTATTTTTTATTTTTGAGACAGAGCCTCAAGCTGTTACCCTGGATAGAGAGCTGAGGCATCACAGCTCACAGCAACCTCCAATTCCTGGGCTCAAGCGAGTTTCTTGTCTCTGCCTCCCAAGTAGCTGGGACTACAGGCGCCCGCCACAACACCTGGCCATTTTTTGGTTGCAGCCGTCATTGTTGTTTGGCGGGCCCGGGCTGGATTCGAACCTGCTAGCTCAGGTGTACGTGGCTGGCGCCTTAGCCCGTTGAGCCACAGGCGCCGAGCCAGTACCGGCTATAGTACCAGCTATTTTTAATGATAAATTTTAAAGGTAATTTGAAGCTCTATATGTTCTTATCTTCTTTCAAAGAGAATTTCTTTTTTCATCTAGTAGGCGGCGAGGCTAGCAGAAGATTATCTTATGGAATAAAATAAACTGAACATGGATTTCATCCTGAGAATGGATCCATTTCTGGTTTACTTTTATCTTTTGGGGTAGACTTTTGGAGTTGCAACTACAGATCTGGGGTGCCTGAGCCCCTCCTCTTTGTTGGACTGTGAACCCCATTTTCTTCCCCTCTTCATACCCATGAGACCCCTAAGAGCTCTGTTCATTTCTCAACTTTTCAGCTGCTATTTTCGCTGTCAGCTTGGGAGTAAAGGTGGCCCAGAATATGCACATCTTACTTCCTTTAGTTTCCTTCTTTCAGATCTTGAACCTGCAAATTCTCCCTGCCTTGGTTATTCTCTGGTGCCTTCAAGTGTGACATCCCATTTGCCTATTGCTCTAGGACCTCAACTCTCTTTTATATCAATTAGCCTATGGTAAAATTGCTTTCATTACAAAGTACGTCATTTTGATTAAAGCCACAGTTTCCAGGAATCCATCAGCAACATTAAAGGAGGAGTTACTGTACCCTGAAGCAAATTTGCTGGATCATATGGTAATTCTACTGTTAACTTTTTGAAGAACCACCATACCGTTTTCCATGGTGGCTATAGTATTTTACATTCCCACCAATAGTACCCAAGGATTTTAATTTCTCTGCATGCCTATCATCAATATTGTCATTTTCTGTTTTTTAAAAATTAAAAAACAATTCTAGTAGGCTGCTGTAGGTCAGTGGTTAATGCCCTGGCCCCCCAAACCAGGGGGTGTGGGTTCAAGCCTGGCTTGGGCCTGATAAACAAACAAACAAAAAAATTTCTGTATTTGTGTTTTGATAGTAGCCAGTCTAATGGGTATGAAGTAGTATCTCATTGTGGTTTTATTCAAAACACTTTTTCAATGTCCAGTTTGGGTTTTCTTTTTTATAAGCAGGTGAAACTTAAATGTCTCCATGAGTGGTATATAGCAGGGGCTTTGCTTGGGCCACAACGGGAATTTTACTTGTCAGGGTCTTCCAAGTGAGCTACTGTGAGAAGCCTGCCAGAAGTCTGCTTGTCCTGATGGGAAAGCCTCCATCAGAGGCACTGTCAGAAATGCCACTGTCATTCTGTTCCCAGCCCCGTCCTGTGGACTTCCATTGTTCCCAGACAACGGGGTCCAGGCACCTGTCACCATTCAGCCCATACACAGAGATGGGGGGTAGCTTTATTATCAGTAGAGCCAGCAATTCTGGAGAACTGTGTGAGTAGCCTCTCCAAGACTGTTTTGCCTCAGTTACAGTGCTAATAGCTTTTATAATGGGATTCAAGGAAATAAACCTAGAAAATTTGAACTTTATCTGAAAGAATCATCAAAGAAAACAACATAAAAGTAACCTTGACTCTAACAATATAGCAACACTACTTAATGTGTAGGTGTTCTGCCTCTGCCAAAGTCTTGTGAGATAAACATCCTCACACTCATGGAGAAACCTTAACTAGATGACGGCGGGAGGTCTGTGGGAAAGAATGTGGGCTGAGCAAGCTAGGTCAGCTGGCCTGCTTCAACTTAGCTTGTCAGACTCCATCTTGTAGACCACTTTTCTGGCTTCCCCCTCTCTATCCTAAGGAAAAGTTCGTATTCTGTGCAAACTAAAACAGTGCTTTTTGTTTAAAAAATATTTATGACACTGCTTTTTGTCTCTTTAAAGGGTAAACACACGTACAAAAGACAAAGGATGTTGTCTGGCTGTGAGTGCACGTTCTGAAGTGGAATCTATTCCTTTCCAACTCAAGGTGGCCAAAGTCGGTGGGGCCTTCTTCGCTCCTGACCCTGCACCCCCAGACCTACCTGCCCTCTGGGAGCCAGTGGGTTTGGCAGGAATTGTACTTTGTGCGGTAAAAGAAGGCAGTGCCTGGGGGATGTCAAGAGACATCTGATCGGACTTGTTAGTAAGCTCATAGGAGCCACCCGGGATTAGCTCCGGAATATTTAGGAGAACTTTTGGTGGCAAATAAATACAGAGTGAGCAGCAGAGGACTGGTGAGGTGAAATACAGACTATTACTGCTGATGTGACTCCATGCATACCAAAAGCTGGTGAAATCCAGGGAAACCTAAGATGCATGCAGGTAAACATTTTGGCATCCATTTCCTAGATGGCTACTCGTTGGCGAGGTCAGTTTAACAGCTATCTGAGAAAACCTTAACCTTCACACACATTCCTGAGATACAAACCAACCTGGAGGCCATTTCTCCCATAGCATTTCTTGCTTGGTTGTACTAAAACAGCAACAACAAAAACCCTCAAGTTCATACATTTTCAGGGAGTGATATCATATGCACATAATGGTAAAATTAGCCCCAGGATTTTGCTCTATTGGAACGCAACAAAAGGAAGCTTTGTCACTAATTGCGTAAACCTATGATTGCTGTCACACGATTGTGTAGTTAGTGATTTCAGCCCCAAACCAAAAACTGTATGCAGTTATGTCAAGTACCGGCACAAACACATTTGTTAATAATAAGGGTGATCAAACTAGCTTATTGTGGGGCCCTTAAGGGATCTTGTTTCCGATGTAATGCTTATGTTAAATGTGTCAGTTCGCATGAAGACCACTTTTCTCACCTAATATAAGCAGAAAGGAAGGAATGTGTGTGTTATCTGTGGTATGTGTGTGTGTTGTGTGTCTGTATCCAATGTACAAAAGATATTTTTTTCTATGTGGGTAAAAACATACACATACACACTTCCATTAAGAACTTAGAATAATACTCACTATTAGATTGTAACTAATTGATCAACACCCATATGCACATTTGGGAGTAGAACTCAATGGAAAGCAAGCAGGAGGGCGAGGGCGGGGGGGTGGGAGAAGAAGGGGTAAATCATACCTCACAGGTACAATGCACACTGTCCAGGGGAGGAGCACCCTTATAACTTCAACTCAAACTGCAAAAGCAGCTCATGTAGCCCAAACATTTGCACCCTTGTAATATTCTGAAGTTAAAAAAACAAAAAAGGGACTTAGAATAAGAATGTACAGGGTATAGTTTTACCCCAAACGCATGTAAAATCTAATTAGATATGAAACCAGTGAGTGGCAGCTCGGGGACAAGAGACCCTCTCCCCCAGGGGTGGGGGAAGATTGGGTGGCAAGTGCCAGTCTAGGTGGAGCTCGGGTTTGATCAGGCCTGAAGGGTCAGCCAGAATGCCAGCACCAAAGGTGAAGGCAACAAGGTCAAGAACTAAAGCTGGTTAGGTTGAGATAGTCCCAGAAGGCCTGAGGGAGAATCTGAGAGAAAGGTCCGGTGGCCTTGGCAAGGAAAATAGCTGAAAGATTTCTCAGAGCAAGGGAGAGAACTGACCTTTTAAAGTAGGGCAATTGGGTTGAAATTCATGTGTTAAGGCTCTGATGTGCAAAAAACTGCAACTTCCTCTTTCTCCTCTCTTACTAAACTCATCTTTCTCTGGAGACTTGCAGCTAATGTAAACTTGCCAGATTGAAAGTAACACAATCTCTGTTGGTTTAATTCAAGTTCAATTCAAGGCTAAAGTCTCTTTGAGGATGGTTCCTCTCTTCTCCTCTCCTGTCTGGGTCCCCACGCAGGAGGCTCTGTGCGGTGTGTGGGGGCTGTTCCCACTGTCTCCTGGGAATGGCAGCTGGGAGGACCAGAAGCCTGTATGCTGCCATCATCACAGGTTTCCAGGTGATTGAGTAAACGGTGGTGCCTCATTCTGTTGGGTGGTGGCAGTGGCAGCTGCTGCATGCAGGGGTGGCATAAGTTGTGGCCCCTTGTGCCCTCAAGGACAAGGTGCTATGATTGATTGCTCTTGGGAATTGATCCAACTCCTTTAGGTTATTAGCCCCAATTTGGCTCTTTCTGGTTCTGCAGATTTGATGAGGTCTTGCCAAGTCTACAACATAAGTCCCCATGTGGGCACACTGTTCTAGAGCCCCACAGCCCTCATGTTCTCTCTGCTACCTGCTGCAGTGGTTCTCCCCAACAGTTAGCCAGGCTTCTCCTAAGTCATCTTTTGTGGACCAGCTCCAACACTTGCAAAAACTGTCAGAGCCCTCCGACTGTCTCAGGTGGAGTGCAGAGGGGCTTAGGAAACCCACATCAGGCTCTTCATCTTGAAACCCCGCAGGCCCTTGCCGTTCTGTGGTGCTGTGCTGTATTGCTCTCCCTGAGAAGGTAGAAAGCCAGTTTGGATGTTCTCAGATTTTTCTCTTCATCTGTCTGAAATTTCCTTTAGAATTCTGTTATGCTGCCCTCTCCTTTTGGGCTGAAGCCTAGGGTTGGCAGGGACCAGGGGGCATCCCACCCTAACCTTGCCTCCTTTGAATATCTATTTCTTTTGCCTTTTCCTTCTCGTCTTCTCCAGGGAGAAAGATTTTCCTGGGTGGGTGTTCCCTTTCCTCGTATATTCCTTTTCTACTTCAGGGCCACATTCATTTCTGAGGAAACCGGGACTAACATGCGATGGGGGTATTTTTTTAAAGGGGAGACATAGAATTATATAAGGAGGAATTTTAAAAAATGCTATATAGAAGGGTTTGTTTTAAAAAAGTATTGACTTCTTTTGAACTCAGAATAATCAACTTTGTGAATGGAAACCAAATAATAACTTCTTTACTTCTAGCCATTCCTGCCCCTCCTTTCCTGGGACAATAGCCTCATGAATTACTTTCCATGTCAGATGAGCCACCAGGAATCTTACTTATAGGAGTACAAAAGGGAGCACTCATGATAGTTTCCAAGTGCCTTGTGCTGCGGCTCCCCGGAGTACACGCCCTCCCGAAGCTCCCTCATGCACATCTCAGTCATGTTCTTTGTGTTTCATTGTCCACCTTGACAATGAAAAGGAGATTAAACACAGTCAGGAATATAAACAGATTTACTGGACAGTCACCTGGAGTGGTGTGTGGTGTACACATGCTCTTAGGCTCACCGTGTGCTTTACTCCATGTACGATGAGAATATTCAAATCCACTCAATAGGCACTGTGCTTGGCTATGGAGAAGATGGAAAGATGAACATACAATGTTTTGATTACCAAGGATTAAAACCATCACTTACTAATAAATAAAATCTGGACCTACGTTATGTGATCTTATTAAAATAAAATAAAATAAAATCTTCTATTCGATAACCATTGATCTTGTATGGCCATCTCGCCATGATCTATGCCCTCAGTAATAGAATCAAGGAAGATATTATCATCCTGGCTCTGCACCGGTAGCTCAGTGAGTAGGGTGCCGGCCACAAACGCTGAGGCTGCCAGGTTCAAGCTTGGCTTGGGCCTGCTAAAAAACAATCACAACTGCAACCAAAAATATATAAAATAGCTGGGCATTGTGGCAGGTGCCTGTAGTCCCAGGTACTTTGGAGGCTGAAACAAGAGAATCTCTTAATCCCAAGAATTTGAGTTTGAGGCTGTGATGCCACAGCACTCTACTGAGGGTGACATAGTGACACTCTGTCTCAAGAAAAAAAAAAGATGCTATTATCCTAATTCATAATTCTATTACTAATCTTATTTTATCTTCCATATACAGGTTTACAGTAAGACTTTTAAAACCATAAGATGAATAACTAGGTTAGCAAAAGTCAAGAAGAGATTATTCAGATTTGCCAAGAATAGCAAGAAATGCTGGTGAGAAATGGCAATTCTTTGAACATGTTGTCACTGTTATTTATTTCAGAAGACAACTCATACATTTTCAGTCTTGAAGCTATCATTTTCTTTTCTTTTTGAAAACATTTACTTTTAAACATTTTTAATGGCACAGTAGACTTGAGAAAAAAGAAACTATTCCGAAGTTATGAGGAAAGAGACTGAAAACATATATTGATAATAGTAACCCTGCATGTTTGTATAGGTCTTTTTATTTCACAGACTACCTTTGCACCTTTGCATATCTTATTTCTTTTTATCTCATAATAAGGAATTCTGGAACTATCAAAGACATTTAAATTAGGAAATAGACCACTGGCTTGGTGCCATCAATGTCACAAATCCAGGGTAAGAAACTAATTTACTTTTGGTTTGGAGAATAAGTGTCCTTTTGTTTTTTTCTGTCTTTTTATACCATGCTGGCCTGTTGAGTGTTTGTGCCTT
This sequence comes from Perodicticus potto, assembly GCA_963574655.1. NCBI lineage: Eukaryota > Metazoa > Chordata > Mammalia > Primates > Lorisidae > Perodicticus > Perodicticus potto. The sequence goes on along the minus strand of CAUYRH010009572.1, from coordinate 1,655 downwards.
GTTCTTATTTGGATCATTGAAATATGTACTCTTAAGACTCATGCAAAAGGGCAGTTGCTAAAGAAAGATCTGCTCCAATTGGTGATGCTCCAAGCTAATAAGTCATAAATCTGTGAAGCTCCATGTTGTTTCTCCAATGGACTATAATGATCCATGCTAATCTCCTGCATGATTTCACCGGAGGCCATTCCTTCATTACACAATAGCTCTAACTGCATTATGTTATAACACTGGGCAGTGAAGGAATTTGGAAGAACAAAAGAAGGAAAGAGGAAAGGAAGGAATAGGAGCCAAGATAAAATCATTCTGAATTAAAGAAAGGGAGAAAAACAAATCGAGTGTGTGGGTGGGAAGGGCCAGGTTAAGGCTTATAATAGCTTGGGTTGCTATAACAAAACATCAGAGACTGGGTGACTTAAATAATAGACGTTTATTTCTCACAGTTCCATAGGATGGGAAGTCCAAGATCAAGGTACTGGCAGATTTGGTTTCTGGTAAGGGCCTTCTTCTTGGCTTGCAAATAACTACTTTCTTGCTCACAGGGAGAGAGAGGGAGGGAGAAAATGAGCATGAGCTCAAGCCAGCTCTGCTCTCTTCCTCTTCTTTTTCTTTTTTTATTACTTTTTATTAAATCATAACTTTTTATACATTCATGTATTTGTGGGGTTCAGGGTACTGCTTCAATATACAATGTGAAATGATTACCTTGAACTAAGTAACACATTCATCACAGTTATACTCATTTCTTAACAGTTTTGAAATGTACCATTGCATCATGCACATTAGGTGAGGTCCCCCAAATACCCTCTCTCCTCCCATATGCCCTCTCCCCGCCCCTGTCTCTCCTCTTCCCTTCTACTTTCTGGACTATAGTTATGTTTTGCCATTCATATGCGTGTGTAGGTGATTATATATTGATTTCATACTAGTATTGAGTACATTGGATACTTTTTTCCATTCTTGAGATATTTTACTAAGAAGAATATATTCCAGCTCCATCCAGGTAAACATAAAAGATGTGAAGTCTCCTTATTTTTTATGGCTGCATAGTATTCCATGGTGTACATATACCACAATTTGTTAATCCATTCATGGATCGATGGGCTGTTTCCATGTCTTGGCTATTATGAATTGGGCTGCAATAAACATTCTGGTGCACATGCCTTTATTGTAAAATAATTTTTGATCATCTGGGTATATACGTAGTAGAAAAATTGCAGGATTGAATGGTAGGTCTACTTTTAGTTCCTAGAGTGTTCTCCAAACTTCTTTCCAAAAAGGTCATATTAGCTTGCATTCCCACCAGCAGTGTAGAAGCAGTCCCTTCTCTCTGCATCCACGCCAACATCTGTGGTTTTGGGATTTTGCAACGTGAGCTAATCTTACTGGAGTTAGATAATATCTCAAAGTAGTTTTGACTTGCATTTCTCTGATGATTAAGGATGATGAGTACTTTTTCATGTGTCTATAGGCCATGCACCTGTCTTCTTCAGAGACGTTTCTCTTCAGTTTCCTTGCCCACCCTGAGATGGGAGCACTTGTTCTTTTCTTGCTAATACATTTGAGTTCTCTGTGGATTCTGGTTATTAAACCTATGTCAGAGACATAACCTGCAAATATGTTCTCCAATTCTCAGGGCTTGTTTATCTAACTTA
>CAUYRH010009570.1:0-23876 GCA_963574655.1 Perodicticus potto | reverse complement strand
TGATCCCACCAATCACCCTCCCTCCTCCCATCCTCCCCCCTCCCCTCCCCTCCCTTGCCCCTTTCCCCATTTCTTGTGCTATAACTGGGTTTTAGCCTTCATATGAAAGCTATAGATTAGCTTCATAGTAGGGCTGAGTACATTGAATACTTTTTCTTCCATTCTTAAGATACTTTGCTAAGAAGAATATGTTCCAGCTCCATCCATGTAAACACAAAAGAGGTAAAGTCTCCATCTTTCTTTAAGGCTGCATAGTATTCCATGGTATACGTGTACCACAATTTATTAATCCATTCGTGGGTCGATGGGCACTTGGGCTTTTTCCATGACTTAGCTATTATGAATTGGGCTGCAATAAACATTCTGATACAGATATCTTTGCTTTAATGTGATTTTTGGTCTTCTGGATATATTCCTAGCAGAGGAATTATAGGATCGAATGGCAGTTCTATTTTTAGGTTTCTAAGTATTCTCCAGATATGTTTCCAAAAGGACTGAATTAGTTTTCATTCTCACCAGCAATGTAGTAGTGTTCCCTTTTCTCCACATCCACACCAACATCTCTGGTTTTGGGATTTTGTGATGTGGGTTAATCTTACTGGAGTTAGATGATATCTCAAAGTAGTTTTGATTTGTATTTCTCTGATGATTAAGGATGATGAGCATTTTTTCCATGTGTCTGTAGGCCGTGCACCTGTCTTCTTCGGAGAAGTTTCTCTTCAGGTCCCTTGCCCATCCTGAGATGGGATCACTTGTTCTTTTCTTGCTAATATGTTTGAGTTCTCTGTGTATTCTGGATATTAAACCTTTGTCAGAGACATAACCTGCAAATATTTTCTCCCATTCTGAGGGCTGTCTGCTTGCTTTACCAACTGTTCTTGGCTGTGCAGAAGCTTTTTAGTGTGAACAGGTCCCAGTAGTGTATTTTTGATGCTGCTTCAATTGTCTGGGGAATCCTCCTCATAAAATATTCGCCCAGACCTATTCCTTCCAGAGTTTTCCCTGTACTTTCTTCTAGTATTTTTATAGTTTCATGAATAGCCGTGTTTTAAACTAGCCCCATCTCCCTTAATTGAGAACTAGAAGGCCCACCTGAGAGTAATTCCCCTATGAATTAAAAATAAAGACGCAATAAGGGAAACACTTGAAATGCTGTCTTGGCATCTGGATAATGATGAAAAATGTCTTATAAGTATTTAAGAATTATACTTCTTATGGAACTGTAGAGTTGGATGAAGATAACAGAGGCCTAACAAATCACTGGGACCTGAGCTTTGAGCTCAGACACTTGCTTCACTGGCCATATAACCCGATTTTATAATCTTTTTAAGGTTCAGTCCTCTCATTTACAAAGTGGAGGCTAAATATTTATATTTCATCTGATTATGAGAATTGAGATAATTTGTTTCTCAGTTGCCACATCTATCAAACGTAGAAAGTAATACTTACAGGTTTTTATACAGATTAAACAGCACAGTCAATGTGAACTTCTTGACTGAGTACCTGGCCTGTAGCCTAGGCTGATGAATACGTGCATAGTGAAGGTAATGAAGATGCTAATTGCTCTGCAGAGTGTGCTACACGCTAGGTGCTGTTTTAAATGGTTTACACTTATCATCTGTCAGAGTTCCTCTTCATTAAGGCCACCTTATCTGCTATTCCCAGGTTGCAGATCCAGGCTGTCAGGCTCTAGAGCTGGCATTACTGGCCGTTAAGTGACGAAGAAGGAGGTGATCTCAGTGATGATAACGGGAGGCACCTAGAAGAATGTCTGTTGTCTGCTAAATGCTTGTGTTCTTATAATGCTAGTGTCCTTTACAAAGATGTCTGGAGATGGAAGTCCTACGTCAATTGCGGCTACTCATTCAAAGATTAAAGCACTTTTATCTCTTTTCATATATCATACTTTGCTGTGTACAATGTGCTCCCATTGTCTTTGGCCCAAACCTTCAGCAAAAAAAAAAAAATCTTTTGTTTTAATTTTATTTTTATTAAATCATAATTGGGTACATTAGTGCAATCATGGGGCACAATGTGCTGACTTCATATACAATCTGAAATATTTTCATCCAACTGTTTAACATAGCCTTCATGGCATTTTTTAAATCACTATATGAAGACATTTATATTCTGCATTTAGTAAGTTTCACTTGTACCCTTCTAAGATGCACCGTAGCTGTGATCCCACCAATCGCCTTCCCTCCACCCATCCTCCTCTCTCCCCTCCCCTCCCTTGCCCTTTTCCCCATATTCTTGTGCTATAATTGGGTTTTAGCCTTCATATGAAAGCTATAAATTAGCTTCACAGTAGGGCTGAGTACATTAGATACTTTGTTTTAATTTTTTAATTCAAATATTTATTCATAGTTAGGTACCTTTGTTGCATTTTTAAAATATATTACATACAAGAATTTTATGTAACAAGTAATTATGAAACATAAGAACAGATCCAAGGCATAGGAGACTTTATGTACCAGTAACAAATTTATGATATTTACACAGTGTAGAAGGCCACAAGAGCTCTTTGTCAATATCAGAAGTATTGTCTTTTTTAATTTCTACATTACTGGTGTATTCTGAAGAGTCGCTTTCCTTTATTCCAGTAAATTTCATTGTCCTCAGTTCCATCCATAGCAATCCTGAGGTTGCAGTTTCACAACCATTTCCTTCTTGACAGCGTTCCATGACCTTGGGATCCAGCCACAAACCTGGGTGGGGAAGCTTTCTTGATTCTGCCTGTTGGTGTTAAATCATTACTGTCTGCATCCACAATGTCACTCTTTCTTCCTTCAGCCCTTAAAAGGTGTGTTCACTGACACACTAAGAGGTTGCAGTTGGCTGGTTAGCCTGCCGGGTATCACAGCAAGTTGACTTTTCCAGTTTGCTGTGATTGCTTTTGAACTTTGTGTAACATGGGCTTAGAAGTGATCAAGAACAAGCAAAGCTGGTTTTTAAAGTAATCCTCCAGGCCTTCATGACCAGACTTTGTTGAGCCAGATTTTCATGCCTTCAGAGATGATCATAGGTGGTAGCTTTGTCCCATCTGAAGAACAGGTAGAGCAACAGTGAAATGTGTTCTCTCATGTCCACTAGTTTAAACAGCCACGGTCTTGGCTCCTTTGATGTCCACAGTTCTGTTGGGTGGCGTATCAAATATGAATGAGACCTCATCCATGTAGGCGGTTTGGGACAGCTTAAAGATGTAAGTCTTTCAAAGACTGATAACATAAGAATAAAATTCCAATGCTCGGTTCTCATCAGCTGTTGGAAGTTTTGTTCATGTCCTTGTGCTCAAAACTTCTCTTTTTGTAAAGTTAAAGCACCATTTAGGTGTCCCTGTGAAATCATAAATGTTTTTTCTCATGCAATCCTTTTACCCTCTTCTTGTATCATCTTGGTTGAGCTAGAGACCCCAGTTTGATGCTGCTCCAGAATCCAGATCTTCACCTCCTGCTCCACTTCTGCCCACTTTGGAGGGTTCCCTTTAACAGCTTCCTTCCATCTCGGCATCGGAAGAAGCTTTTCTTCCTGTTGCCTCCACAATCTAATGACACTCTCTGTGGGAGGAGGTCCAAAGTGTCTTGCCGAAGCTCTCTTCCCATGCTCTTTAGCACGTTTAATAAATGTTAGCTTAAAGCTTGCAGGGAACTAAAACTGCTTTGACATTTTCCAAGGGATTTTCCAAAAATTTTTGTACCATATCCGCTAGATTGCTAGCTCCACCTAAAGTATCTGAAGAGAAATGTTGCTCTTTCTTGGCCAAAAATGTTTTTGTTCCAAGTTTGTTGTTAAGTTCAATAAAACCGATTACCATATTCCAGGGTATTATTTTGCATCTGGATACCATTATTGCTTTCTAAAGTTATACTTTTAACACATAAGCACAAATAAAAGAATAAAAACATTTATACAGATATGGAATTAGTATTACCCATGTAAAATGCACACTCTTATTTCCCCCCCCCAAATTTAAGACTCTTTTTTAGTATTATTTAGGTTTTAGATTTCCAGAGAAGAAGAAAACAAAAATTTCTCTGAAATAATTAGTTAATTTCTTTGGAGATATTTAGTAAGTTATTAACCCTAATTCCTGTAAGGATTTTTTTAAATTAATTAATTAATTACTTTACTTATTTATTTATTTGCAGTTTTTGGCCATGGCTGGGCTTGAACCCACCATCTCTGGCATATGGGCCGGCACCCTACCCCTTTGAGCCACAGGGGCCGCCCAGGATTTTTTTTTTTTATGGGTGCCACTTTCTTGTTTTCAATCCTTTTCATCTTATTTGTTACTATTCCCTGAGACCTTTATAGTTTTCTTTCAGTTCCCTTTGAAAGCTGAGAGCAACTGGTCACTGTTTTCTGATACTGGTCTTATCACTGTGCTGATTACTGAAAGAGTCATTCCTTGATGCTAACCATAGTTCTAACCCAGCTTTGTCTGTGTGCTACTGTGAGAAATAACAGTAATGGATTTGATTTTTGTTCCTTTTGCTGATCTTAATAACACAATGCCACTTAAAGCACTGACATAGGGATCAAATGTAATAATGTTTATAAAAGTAACTATCACCCCACAAACACCAATCAAGGCATTAACTAATACCAGCATATTAGTTATACTAATGCCATTAGTTATAGTAATACTAACCTTATACCTTCAATTAAAAATGTGTTCTTACGTCCCTGGCTGGTACTGTGAATCCTCTAAGGGTCTCTGTTTGTCCACAGGTTAGAAGTTAATGTTATCTGCTTGTCCTCTTGATACCCAGGCTATTCAGGATGTGGTGCTTGTGATTCTTCTAACCTGCCTCCTCTCTCGCCATCCTCTGCCACCAGGCTGTGCTCTTCCCAGTCACATTGAACACCTGGGTCTTCTCTAAACTCACCGTGCTCTCCCCTACCTCTGTGCACTTGTACATGCTGTTTCCTACGTCTGGAATGTACTCACTCTCCAACCACTTGGAAAATTCCTCAGCATCTTACAAGGCTGAACTCAAGCATTGCATTCTCCATGAATATAAAATGCCTCTCTTCATTTGTCTCACAGAATCGTATACAAACTTCCCTATAGAATTTAGGAAATTCTTAGTCTTTTGAGTTCCTTCTTTGAGGGCCGGGGCTTTATTTTATTTTTCTATCCCTAATGCCTGGTGTGCATCAAGAAACCTAAGAAATGAATGAATGACTGAACTATATTCGTTCTCCAGTCTTAGTAGAAACACCATCTCCCATTACCTTCCTTTCTTCTGAACCACATGTTTGGCCCTTCATCAACTCCTGCCTTTGAAGTTCAGAGCCCATGTGGCAGCTGCCCAGGTGCCCTCAAGGCCCAGGGCAATGAACGTTTGCCAAGTGAATGACTATGGAAGAAAATGAATCATTCAATGTCATGTTGTTCACACAGTTAACATAACATCTTATGGTATTTTACCCTACATAACTGCAAATGGACTGTTTCATGAAAATGATTTAATCCTTATATTTGTCAAGATTTTGAAATTAGGTATCTAGCTAGTTATTATAAAGATCTTTCCTCTTGGGTTCAGTGCCTGTAGCTCAGAGGCTAGGGTGCCAGCTACATACACTGGAGCTGGTAGGTTCGAATCCAGCCCAAGACTGTCAAACAACAATGACAACTACAACCAAAAAACAGCTGGGCGTTGTGGCGGGCACTGTAGTCCTAGCTACTTGGGCAGCTGAGGCAAGAGAATTTCTTAAGTCCAAGAGTTTGAGCTTGCTGTGAGCTGTCACATCATGGCACTCTACCCAGGGTGACAGCTTGAGACTCCAAATAAAAAAAAAAAAAAAAAAAAAAAAAGAACTTTCCTCTTGGAAATGACCAAACTTTTCTTAATTTCCTAATACAGTTTAGATCTTTCATAAAATGAAGCTTTCTCAGAGTTTTGGGAAAAGGTCATGGATTTAACTGCATCACAGAAATTCTAACCACCAATAGCTAGCAAAAAAATAACCCAACCTCCCTCAAAAGAGCCTTTACAAATAAGAACCAAAGAGGAGAAAGGCACAACTTAGGGTAATCAACTTCAAACGTATCGTGGAGATTCCAGAGCAGAGTGGAGAAGCCTGCCACAGCCTGTTCCTAATTCTGCCCCTTTGCTCCTGAAATGAGGCTCTGCTTTCTCTTTAGACAAAATAATTAGACTTCACTTGCGATTTTAGGGAATACTCAGCTCTGCCTTAATTATTTGCGCAAATTATTTATGCAAGATTTCAAATGTAAATCTCTAAATAATGTTCACTGGTTAGGAAGTATTGAAGCGTCTTAATCACTATTTGGGGTGGGGGGGTGAGGGCAACAGCAATATTAACTGCTTCTGAGGCACCAACAGTTATTTTGTGAAATGGCAAAAAGGCAGGCAATGCGGGGGAGTGCGTGAGGAAGAGGATCCAGGAAGCACAGGGAATACATATCCTGGATGATCCAAAATGTTCCTCTCTTTCTTCAATGGCAGTAACATGCTTTGTAGGAAAAGAATTCTATTGGTGAATTTCCAGTAGAGGTATGGGGCTCATAGATCTTATGTGAGGGGACTCAGGAAGTGGGGTGTCTACTAAGGTTACTGGTAAAATTACTGCTTCCTGGACAAGAGGAAAGGTGAAGTTAAATATTTTTCTTTGGAGAATTCAACTAGAAAGGCTATGGAATGAGTTCACAGTTGTATCCGGACATTTTAGCACTGATTAATTTTTTCTGACTGGCTGATGAGGGTTCAGATGACTCTCTACAACAGTTCTGGGATGGGTCCAACTTTGGGCCCAGATTATTTTCTTAGACTATAAATGGAAGATTACCTGTAAATTATCCAGGATGATTCGGAGGGACTGTACCTGTCGCCGAACAGCACCCGAAAACCTTTCATAAGCAGCAGCATCATATTCACTCATTTGGATCTCCTTCAGCCTAAAAGCAAAAGGGCATAAAAAGGTAACAGTTTAAGCTGTGTGCATGTGGGCCTTTTACTTCCATTCACCTACTGCTAGGACTTTAGCAAACTCCTTGGCAACTCAGATTGACTTTGAGGAACAAAAGCAAGAAGTGATGTCTCCAAGTATGTTTATGGATTCAAAGGAGGGCAACATCTAGTGAAGTGCTGGTAAATAGCTAATAAATGGCCTCCAGAATTTTTTTCTTTTTCTGAGAGGAGTACCACTCTATTGCCCCAGGCTTAGAGTGCTTATCTCACAGCAATCTCAAACTCCTAGTTCAAGCAATTCTCTTGCCTCAACATCCAGAGTATCTGGGACTACAGGTACCCACCACCATGACTGGCTAATTTTTCTATTTTTAATAGATACAGGGTCTTGCTCTTGTTTAGGATGGTAGCTTAGCAGCTAGGGCGTCAGCCATATACACCAGAACTGGCAGGTTTGAACCCAGCCCGGGCCTGCAACAATAACAACTACAACTAAAAAGAAAAAAAAAAATAGCCGGGCATTGGGGCGGGCACCTGTAGTCTCAGCTCTTTGGGAGGGTGAGGCAAGAGAATAGCCTAAGCCCAAGAGTTGGAGGTTGCTGTGAGCTGTGATGCCACTGCACTCTACCAGAGCAACACAGTGAGACTCTGCCTCCCCCCACCCCCCCAAAAAAACCCTCCTGAGCCCAATAGACCCTCCTGCCTTCTCCTCCCAGAGTGGTAGGATTATAAATGTGGGCCACCTTACTTGGCCACGATTTTTTTTTTTTTGAGACAGAGTCTCATTCTGTCATCCTGGGTGGAGTGCCATGGTGTTACGGTAGCTCCCAGCAACCTCAAATTCTTGGGCTCAAGCAATTCTCTTGCCTCAACCTCCTGAATAGGTTGGACTACAGGTACCTACCACAGCTCCTGGCTAGTTTTTCTATTTTTAGCAGAGACAGGGTCTCACTCTAGCTCAGGCTGGTCTCTAATTTGTCAGCTCAAGCAACCCACCTGCCTGGTCCTCCAAGTGTGGGGATTACAGGTGTGAGCCACTGTGCCTGGCCAGGAATTTTCTTAAAAAAGCCTGACTTGTAGTATTTGCTGACTTTCATAGAGTATGTATCACCACCATGATCACTTTCAAGCTACTGACGCTGAATGCTGAGTTAGAAATGTGCAGTTGGGTCTCTGGAGAAATGTGCATGACCTGGCTCTAGGGCACACCACTGCTACATCCCAGACACGCTGTGATGATGGCAGACGATTAGTTCATGTGGCACATTCCTAAGAGAGTTCCTGTGGGTTGCTTTTTAAGATGGAGATCATCTATTTGATTGACCAAGATAACAGTTCGGGCCCAAAGAACATAACTTAATGTGTTGCTATACAAGAGTTATACAAGTTATACACTTATACAAGAGTTTTCTAAAATTGCTTACGGTGTATTTTAGATAGGAAAATTATATTTTAATATTTTTGTACCTTTGAAATTCTGTCCTCCCAGTACACTGCTCCTTTTTATCATTTTGCATTCTGCTGCAGCCCCACCAGTGCACTGACAGTTCCCTGCATGTACCATACACCATGGCCCATGCCTCGATGCTCCCACAGTGCTTCTCCCCATGTAGAGCGTCCTTTCCCAGCCCCTTCAAGATTCAAATCAATTATCGTCTCTTCTAGGACGCTGCTCTGCCCACCAGGTGCGCCTGCTGCACTCTCTTCTCACTTCGCTACTCTATTAGTCAGAGCTTTCACTATCCTTATCAGAACCGTCTTTGGTTTCCCCAACGAGGCTCTGCGCTCATTTGGATAAGGACCGAGTCTTTCTCATCTTTACATGTATAGTACCTAGTACAGTCCTGAACATGTAACAGGTGCTCAAAATAAATTGAAATGAATGACTGACATAAAAATTCAGCTCAGGATTATTTTAAATGCTGCATCTTAAATTAATTCTAAGTAGAAAATTCATTCAGGAGTGAACTCTCTTGGGGTTTACAGTGTTACATCCATATTACATTAATTGAATCACACATTTCCATAAACTTCTATAAATTTAAAAGAGTCTGATACTAGGAGAGGGAATAATGAATGCATATCTCAAAAGCCTAAGCGTAACACAATCTTCTGAACTGCTGCTGTGTGTGTGTGTGCGTCTGCATGCAATGCTGGACGTAGGGATCTTAGGTATATATAGGTAAAACTCTTATCCAAAGTATATTTTTATCCCCTTGGAATAAAACAGAAACCCCAAATTCTGCATGAGAATAAGCAGTCTCTATTCCTCCCTGCCAGGCTAAGCACCAGGAGGATCATTCATCACAGGGCAGAGCGCTGGAAACTTTCTACCACCTCATCCTGCCAGGCCTCGCCTCCCAGGGCATATCTGCAACTCCTGCCCTTTCATCCCCCCTGGCTCAGCTAACACCAACTCAGGCTTGAAGACTCAGCTCAAAGGACACATCCTAGGAAGTCTGGCCTGATCCCTTGGATAAAACTGACCTTTTCCTTTTTTGAACCTTATAAAGTCATCTACCATGAAACCTGTATACTCTATTGCTTTAATAGACAGGTCTGTTTCTCTCTGTCATGGTGTTTTTCAAACTTTTCTATTCCACAGTAAGAAATATGTTTTACATTGGGATATAGTACACACAAATGCATGTGTATGTGTAACTAAAAAATATGTTTATTATAGGTGATGTGCTCTGATGTTTTCTATTATATTCCTTAAATAGAAGGACCATATCTTATTTTTTCTTTGAATCTCTAATACCTAGCACAGTGATTTTCAACTGGTGTGCTGTGAAAATGTTTAAAGATCATTAGTTAAATTATTTTTGGAAGAAGTTCAAAGCACAATAAGTAGTTTTTTTTTTTTTTTTACTCTTTTTTGATCAACTTAATTTAAGTGTGCTGTGGAAGTTTCACTATCAGTTCAAAAGTGACGTGAGACATGAAGATTGAAAACATTGACCTAGCACAATGCTTGGCACACAGTGGCACTTGATAAATGCTGTTGGACAATACTTGGAAAACACTATCAAAAGGTAATTACAGGCAAGGCCACTATAATACTTGAAAGGTTGTATTCTGAAGTGACACGTCAAGGTGCCCTTCTAAAGCTAATTAACTCCATATCCTGACGAACAAAAAGGAATACATGTGTAGGACTTGACCTCCTAATAGTACTCCTTATGTTTAGTTTTGGCAATCTCTGAAACCTCTCTGCAAATTTTCATTAGATTAAGTTCTGTCTCGAGTATCAAGGCTGATGGCAGCCGGGCCCAGCGAACACTACCACTCCATACCTTTGAAGTCAATGTGCTGTTTTCCAAAGAAATGAGATTAGAGTGGATTAGAAAAAAATGTGGACATAGCTGTCCTTGTGGGGAGAAGATGGGGAGAAAGGAATGTAGGAAGGAATGTATACACACATACGTATACATATACACACATGTCTATACATCTACACACATACCTACACATAGATTCATATCCAGAAAGCGGCTAAACAGTTGGTAGTCACCTTGAACAGACAGATCTTTATAGAGGGATCAGAATTAGCTCCAGTTAGAGGGTTACCTCTGGGGCAGATCATGTTGCACCCCAAAACACACCACGTGCTATTTCAATTATGAAGAAATCTGGAAATCATATTCCAGATTCTATCAACTTTCAGAAAGATCACCTACAAGGTGTTCAAAGCTGATAAGAAATTCTGAAAGATTAAGACCAAAGCAGAGAATGGAGAAAGAAAATAGGAAATTTTAGCCTCTGGATCAAACAAGGTTCCCATAGCTAATACTTTCAAACCTGCAAAACTAGCTGAAAATAATGTCTTTCTGCTTTTTTAACCGGGATCAAAACTGCAGGGCACAGTTGCTTTACATCCTAGTAATCTATGTGGACTAACTGCACGTTGTTGGCACGGTATATTTTTAAAGGATGTATTTATTGTTACGTAAGAGTCTGGGAATTTTAGTTCTCATTTTACTTTTTCTTATAGGTCATACTTAAATACTATAATTTTGAATCAATTACGAGGAAAACAAACATATGCTGAGATCCCCTATGTGAGGATGATTAGTTTTGCAAATGGTAGTAGATGCGATTTCCACAGCTGGTGCCCACGTAAATGCTTTTCTAAGTGTGTACAAATACCTCACTGTCTATTTCATTCACTTTTCATTGGTATAATGTTTCAGTTTCGCTTCATGCATGTCCTGTCCTTGTCTCCCTCTGTTAGTCTGAGTTAGTGTATTCCTGGTATGTAGGAATGTGTATGTAGCTTCACACCAGATGGATGCTAAGGAAATGCTATGATTACAGCGTCAGGAACCTATCAGTAATACTGGGCTCCATGAGGCAACAGAGTGTATCTTCTGGCTGGTGGCTAGGACTGCCTCATTTCATCCAGTCTCTGAATTAAGCACTAAAGGATGATACTATTACTTATATGCATGTGTGTGTTATTCCACAGACACGCATGAGTGTTTGCCATGTACTAGGCTCTATGTACAGGTCCTGGAGTTACACTAGAGCACAAAACAGAGAAATCCCTGCCCTTTAGGAACATACAGGCAGTGGAGAGACATTCAACTAATCACACGAATCATAAAATGTGAAGGAGTGAGAAGAGCTATGAAGAGAAGGTACAGGGTGCTCTAAAGCACAAATGGTGGGGCCTGACCTCATTCCACATACATAGGCCTAAAGTGGCAAAATAGCTTTAAAACAAATTATTTGATGGTGGTAAAGAATTACTACTTTTTTTTTTTGTAGAGACAGAGTCTCACTTTATTGCCCTCAGCAGAGTACCGTGGCATCACAGCTCACAGCAACCTCCAACTCCTGGGCTTAGGCGGTTCTCTTGCCTCAGCCTCCTGAGTAGCTGGGACTACAGGCGCCCGCCACAACGCCCGGCTATTTTTTTGGTGTTGTTGTTGCCGTTTGGCCAGGTTTGAACCCGCCACCTTTGGCATATGGGGCCGGTACACTACCCACTGAGCCACAGGCACCACCCAAGAATTACTACTTTTAAAAGACACGATAATAGTATTATGGGCTTGTATGTTTTTGAGTTCTGATATCATAGAGATATGCTCTGAAATATTCACCATGAAATGACAGAATGTCTTGGATTAGCTTCAAAACAAGCCAGGTGTGAGGACTGGGAGTGGAGTCAGGGGTTTCTTCCTCAAGTTGGGGGTTGGGTCCACAGAGTTCAATATGTTTTTCTCTACTTTTGTTTTATGTTTGAAAAGTTCCATAATGAAAAGTTGAAGAAAAAAAAGATAGGGAAAAGTCTTCAACATTACTAAATAGAATCGTCATCAGATGGGACAGAAGTCCTACTTCTCCGTGAAAGCAGAAAGCCACATTCTTCTCTGGGCATTCTGCGGTGCCAGTGTTTCTCAGCACCTCCATGAGCTTTTATTCCTTCCTCCCTTTTCTCACAGTCTTGCCCACCTCTTCTGTCTTTCAGCCACTTTATAGTATTTTCTTCTACTCCCTCTGAGATTCTTCTCTGCTGTATACGAGGGAGGTACGTGGTTTTCTCACTCCTTTCCCTATGTCCTCTCTTTCCTCTCTGATACTCACTAAATCTGGTTTTCTAATTAGTGTAGATGCCCCTTGACTTCCTCCCCTGTGGGCCAATTTCCCTCAATAGAACCAGGTTCCTTCTCCCTATTTGGCAACAGGAGATGAGGTTGCACTCTTCTTTCCAAGCCTTTCTGCCTCTCAACTATTATGTGCCAGAACACTCTTGTCCACTTGGGCAACAATTTGGACTGGACAACTGGGAGGTTTTGAGGTTGGCGATAATAGAAACTCATTAGGCGGGGAGGGGAGAATGACACATATCTAAATGGTCCTTTTTTTTCTTTTCCTAAATGGGTATTTCATTATTCACATGAAACGTAGAGCAGTATTTTAATTCTAACAAGACTTTACCTTATAGTATTTCTCCCATCTTTTTTTGGAGAAATTTCGACTGTTTTCATTCCTAACATAGTTATCTGTCCTCAGAGTCTCTCTGGAAGAAAAGAGAGAGAAGCCCTCTAGCTCCAGAAGAGCAAATTCAGACACAGGGATGATAAAGGAACTGTCCAGTGTCCCCAGAGAAGCCGGTGGAAGGGCTAAGAGCACTGTCTTGATGCGTGCACCTCACTTACCTGATGGCCCCACAGGACCCAGAGACTCATAGACTTTCCTGAGGGGGTAGCAGGCAGGACCTGCATTTTTGTCCCTATTGTTCTGTACTGTTTACTTGCAGGATGTGAAAACACAGCATGTAATGTCATACCAGATGTTCTACGTGGGAGGAATTTCAGAACTCGCATACACTTGAGCGTGCTTTTTTGTAACTACACCCCGCTCTTTTCACTGAGCACAAACATGTAAATCTACTTCCCAAACCACCACCAGGCCCCTCAATATGAAAGGAGACACTGCTGAATCCTTGGCATTTTTCACTTTTAGCTAAAGAACGCATGTAGATGCCGAGTGAGAGCACCATGTGGAGTCTTTTTTTTTAGGGGGGGTCCAATTAAAAAGGCCCAGAGCAGCTGTGGAATGTCTAAAGGCCACAGGCACACCGACCAGCATTTTAAGGCCTCCACTTGCTGATGAGGGCTCCCCATCCAGACTCGCTGTCCACTGCTCCCCAGCTGGTACCCTGTATCCTGGCGGACACGCTGGCTGCCTCCACCATACACGCGGTGCTCTTCCTGCCCGGTGCCTCTGCTCATTTAGTTTTCCCTTCCTGGGATGTGGCCTAGGAACAGAAGCAGGTGGATGGAGTGATTTAAATTTCCCTTTGTCTTTAACTTCTCTTCAGAGAAGTATCTTTAGGTTGACTTTCTCATGTGTTCCATCCCTTCTTCTACACAGTCATATGTAATCAACAAATTTCAAGGTGCCTGAATAGGAAGAAGACCAGACTTTGTTCACTTGGCTGTCTCCATTGGGGGTGGGGGTTTATGGGATTCAATTTGTGGTCCAAGTTGCTGCATGAGGTGGAAAATCACACCCCGCCTGGTTTACCCACAGTCCACGGTGACATTTCACCAGAGTAGCCGGCACAGTCCTTGGGAACACTGACCTCTGCTGAAATGCCCTCTGGCCCATCTCTCTCGCCGCTCTCTTGACCTCCTCGGGAACTGCATCTTTCTCGACCTGAGAGATCTGGTACACTGTGTGGCCTGTGTCCAGCCGGTAAGGCCCTCCTTTGCCGCCCAGACCTGCTGTGTCTCTTCCCCCTGGAGGGAAAGCATGGAAATCCACATGGTAAGTCTGAAAATGACTGCAAAACCAGACCATGGCTTTAAGACAGTCCTGTAAACTAACTGTATTTAGTAATTAAATATTCAAATAACTTTCTGGAAACAAAAGCATTCCCTGTTTAGGGTACTTCTCCTTTTCTCCATCCATCCAGATCCCACCTACATTTCAAGACTCAGTCCAAACTCTATGATGGCTTATCTGATGCCTCTACTTCACAGGGATTTAATACTCTGGTGTACAATTTGTTCACCTTCAATATTTATTTTTGTTTTCTCTTCAACTATGTGATAGATGGGATCATATTTTAGTTATTTTTGTACCTCTTGCCCTGTAAGAATGACTTGCATACCCTAAACACATAGTATATATTTGCCAATTAAATGAGCAAATCGACCCTTCCTCGCGTTACCTTATTTTTCCTTAAAATACCAAGAGACAGGTAGGCTATAAATACTGTTTCTTCTGGTTTGCAAAATTGTAAAAATGATGCACAGAGAGGTTAAGTGACCTATGTATGACCCTTTATCACTGGTTTAGCTAAAATTAGAAGCCAATTGTTCTACTAACTGACTTTCAGCTTTGAACAATATTCAACAGATAAATATCACCAGCTGCAGAACAGTCTCTTAATATCAACTTGGGTTCTACATGGCTTAGCTCTACACTATCTCTGTGCCTCAGTCTCCTCATCTATAATGTTGGGGACGAATATTTACTATCATTTACTTCATGGGATTGTCATGAAGTTAACACGCTTAGAACACTGTCTGACACATAATAAGAACAATATAAAGGTCTACTTTTACTATTACTATTTCCCAGTCACACAGAATTATGCAATTTCTAGTTTCATAAAGTGGAAAATTTGAAAGCTTTTCTCCCCCTCGCCCCAGCTTTAATCAACCTAACAAACTAAAAACAAGAACTCAGTGAGAACCACTTCCTTGATGGAAGTCCAGGTAAAGCATTTCCTTTTGGGAAACACTATGAGAACAGCCTATTAATTACAGCATTTTTAATCACAGCATATCTTCCTTCACTTCTATTCAGAAATGAGTAGTGGAAGATTCCTTCTCGGATGTGTGGGATTCCTGGCTCTAACTCATGGTCAGCCTAGAGGCAGAGGGACACAATAATTGGAGGGACAGCTATAGGAGGAAAAGTGGTTTCTGGTATATGACTCCCTTTCTACAGGAGGTTATCCTTAGGAATGGGTGGATTGTGAATTACAGCATCATTTTGGTGAAAGGAGGAAAGTGGTGAAACTGTTCGGGCTGGTGTGAGTGACCAGCATGAGTCACAGAGCCATTGGGAAAGTCATCATGGGGTGGAGAGGGCAGGAAGAGAGTTATTCATAATCTTCACTTCCCAGAGCCTTTAATTTGTACTATTTAAATGAAAATGCTAGCTTGACATTCTAAGGCAAGGCACAATCTTCTTAAAGCAAAGCTTGGTCATCCCAAAGCAGTTGAGAAGATGAGTGGGGGGACAGGCCAGTGAGAGCTTTGATGAAATAAGAAGCAGATGACCGGATGGACCAGAGCTAAGTACAACGTAGAGAACTCTGAGAAGGAAGAACGACAGAGAAAAAGAGAAATTGGAGCCCAGGCCCTTGGTCAATTGAAAAATAAAAGACAAAGAGAAGCAAATGCAGGGTTGTCTGGGGATTTGCTTCAAAAGCAAATGTTGGCTTGTAAATTCAAGTTGAATAACAAATATGAACTTTCGCTCCAGAGTCGTCCACTGCTGGGACCTACATCTGCCCAGTGCCTTCCACAATGCATTCCATACGGATTAAACCTTGTTGGCTTGACACTAACATATAGATCAAAGGACATTTCTAAAAATAGCCTTACTTTAAGGCTGGTACTTGATGAATACACACAGTAGGCAAGAAGTCACAGGCTTCTTTGATAGTGCATTGTCTCAGCACAGGAACCCACTTCCTCCCCAGGCTGTCAAGGCCAAGAGGCAATGACCATCCTAAGGGAAGGTGAAGTACAGAGGTCCCATAAGCTCAGACAGTACGCACACAGTCTGGCCCTATTCCTGTGGCCCAGCAGATGTGTCTGCTCCAGCTGCTCCAGAGGAAAAAGGAAGACAACAGTCCTGGGAACAATGCTTTAGTTGGGCAGCCAAGAGGAAGGAATGGACTGCAGCCAACAGTTCAAACTGCAACCAACTCTCTTATCTCAAAATCTTGTAATCTTAACCTACTCACTTCTGAGATGTGGAAGACAAGGACCATTTCTTTTCAAAGTCAGTTGCTCAAGAAATAATTTACCGTGGATTTCTGGCACCATCCCAAGGTCATGGAATTTAAAGAAGGGATTAACACTTTCATAAATACCTTCTTCATGACAGGCATTGTGTGTAGCACTTTACAATCTTAATCTCATTTAAAGCTTACTACAACCTTGTGAGGCTGTTAACATTATTCCCCTTTTACTAATGACACAACCCCAGAGTTTGAGGTCACAGGGCGGCAGAGTCTGTGGGACTCCAAATGCCAAGCTCTTTGCATGTCTTGATGTCACGCTGGGACCGAGTAACAGGGCAGGCTAAGAAGGAAAGCTGGCCCCTGAGTCTTCTTAGGGGTGATGTGCTGGCCTCACGGGCTAGTGAAGCCTGACCCAGGAGCACGTCCAGGCTACCTACCTGTTCCACCAGCCCAAGTATTGCCGCCTACATGGGGCATGTTGTCTGGATCTTCTTTTCCGTGTTTGGGGGAGCTCACGTCTTCACCACTATCTCTGTCGATTGTTATCTAAAAATGAAGAATTGAGACATTATCACTGTTCTGTGGCCAATACCAGGAACTGCAAGACAGAAAGAATTCTTTCCCCCTAAGTCTTTAAGGCACCTCATAACCTCAGGCTGGTTAGACGGAATAGATGCTATGAGGATCTGGCAAACATTTCACCAGATGTAACATCCACACAGTTGGGAAGGAGATAAGTTAAATTTTTAAAAAATTCTTTAAAAAGAAAAGAAAAAGAACTGTACTGGGTTACAGCTACAGAGTTCTGCTGATGCAGAACATGCCACAATCATTTATACAAGGCGTCAGGAATACTAGCCACAGGGAAGATGAGTTTCACCGGAGACTGAGTCAGTAAATATACATTTGCCTATTTCTTTTCTTTTTTATTTTTGTGTCCACTTAGATTTTATTTTTTTCTCTTAACAATTTTTTAATTACATCATAACTATGTACATTAATGCATTTATGGGGCACAATGTGTTGATTTTATATACAATTTGGAGTGCTTATATCAAACTGGTTAACATAGCCTTCACCTCACTTTATTTAGTCAATGTGTTAGATGTTTATACTCTTAATAGATTTGACATGTACCCTTGCAACATGCACCATAGGTGAGGTCCCCCCATTACCCTCCCTCCACTTGGCCTCCTCCTCTACCTCCTTCCCTACTGCATCCTGGGCTATAGTTATGTTTTATCTTTCCTATGAAAGTGTAGGTGATTATATATTGGTTTCATAATAGTAATGAGTACATTGGATACCTTTTCTTCCATTCTTGAGAAACTTTACTAAGAAGAATATGTTCTAGCTCCATCCATGTAACATAAAAGAGGTAACGTCTCCATCTTTTTTTAAGGCCACATAATATTCCATGATTTACATATACCACAATTTATTAATCCATTCATGGGTCGATGGGCACTTAGGCTTCTTCCATGTCTTAGCAACTATGAATTGGGTTGCAATAAACATTCTGGTACAAATACCTTTGTTGTAAAATGATTTTTGATTTTCTGGATATATACCTAATAGAGGAATTGTAGGATTAAACAGCAGGTCTACTTTTAGTTCCCTAAAGTGTGCTCCAAAATTCTTTCCAAAAGGAACATATTAGCTTGCATTCCCACCAGCGGTGCAAACGTGTTCTCTTTTCTCCACATTCATGCCAACATCTGTAGTTTTGGCATTTTTTTATGTGGGCTACTCTTACTAGAGTTAGATGATATCTCAAAGTAGTTTTGATTTGCATTTCTCTGATGATTAAAGATGATGAGCATTTTTTCATGTGTCTGTAGGCCATGTGCCTATCTTCTTGAGAGAAGCTTCTGTTCAAGTCTCTTGCCCCCAATGAAATGGGATTACTTGTTCCTTTCTTATTTATTTGTTTGATTACTCTGTGGATTCTAGTTATCAAACCTTTTTCAGAAATGTAAACTACAAGTTTCTTCTCCCATTCTGAGGGCTGTCTGCTTGCTTTACTTACTGGGTTCTTGGCTGTCCAGAAAGAAGCTTTTTAGTTTGATCAGATCCCAGTAATATACTTTTGCCTATTTCATTTAAAAAAAAATAACATTACTCTGAAAAATGCCATTTTATATTAAATATATGAAAAAGAAAAAAAAATAAATGTATGCCTCAGTGATAGATTTATGCTATACATGCCCAGATACATGAAACACTGCTTATTTGTTTTATGGATCCACTGCAATTTTATTATGGTATTTTGCAGCTTTCGTAATTTGTCTTTAGTTTAAAACTGCATTTACCATTCCTGCAATTCCAACAGAATAAGTGACATACTAGCCTTCCTCTGTGAGAGTTGTAATTCATTGACCTCTGTTTCTGATTCAGTACAGAGTCACCAAAAGGACTGATAACTACTCAGGAATTCCAGTCCTAGCAGTCAGTTCAGTAGGTCCTACTCTACACTAAGAAGACCTGAAAGCATTCATGCATTTCATGTACATTATGTGCCTGCTCTCAAATGACATGATCAAATTCTCATTTATATGTTCAAACAGACTGAGAGAAACCATACTGGCAGGACATCGTGTGAAGTATCATGGGGCCCACAAAGCCATGGAGAATTGGGCCCTGCCCTCAAACTATGCAAATGGGCCTGAACACAGTCTGCAGAGCTAACTCATTCCATTTTCATACATGTTTTTTTATTCTTGATGTTGGGATTAATGAAAGTAGGTAGGTAATCTGAAGTCAAATGGCCATTAAGGATGAAATCACCAAAACTTCCATTGTCTTAGGTGTAGGTTGGTTCATTTCAAATGTTATGGCACCATAAAGAGATGTCTGATTAACAAGAGTTTTCTACAAATAGCTTTGGCAGCATTAACAACATTTTTGTCATAACTGCAAGAACATTTAGTAACCAGACATGACAATTAATATAAATTCCACACACATAATCATACTCTAAAATGGGTTTTTTTCCTTTTTTCTTATACTAGGCAGAACAGCTAGGAATATTTAGAGAACAAATGAACATTTAAAATACTTTCCCCAGAATTTGCCAACACTTTCCAACTTGTCTACTGATATTAATAGTATAAGAGATAAATAATAAATTAAAAATATTGACTATAGAAATTCAAGAAGAGCAGTAATCAATAAAGTTTTCTGTTGATGAAAATGTTCACATATATTTGCAGTGACCAATATGGTAGTTATTAGCCACTAGCCCACTATGGCTGTTAAGCACTTGAAATGTGGCATGTGAAATTTAGTTAACTAAAATTTAAATTTAAATGGCCATATGTGGCTAATGGTTATTTCATAAGATATTACAGCTCAGGGACAAAGTTGCCTCAGACCTGGAGCTAAGTACTATTTGGAGATCTTTATAGCACCCTATATATGTCCTCCATAAAAAAATGAGAAAAACAAGGACCATTTCAAAGTTGGGATATAGTTTTATTCTGTCGGTAATTTGAGAAATCTATATAAAAGGTATAACTACAGTCTAACTTCTTTTTTTTTTTTTTTTAGCAAATATAATAGAACTTATACATGGAGATACATTCTTATTATAATAAGAAGATATGCTTATTTTTACACATAAACATACAGTTATTACAAAAATGCGTCCCCTGCCCCAAAGACTTCTGGACTATTTCCAGAAGGATCTTCAGAATTCACAGCAGATTCTTTCATAATATCTTTTTCTTTTTTCACTTTTTAAAAAATATTTCAGATTAACATAATGGTTCAAATGATTAGGTCCCATTGTCTACATTTGTTAGGCAAAGTTCCAATTGTACTTGAGCCCTTCACCTAGGGGTGTGCAGTGTGTCCCACACTGTGCACATTAGATGAGAGCTTACCCCTCCCTCTGCCTCACCCTCCTTTTTTTTTCCCTTGAGACAAAGTCTCATCTGTCGCCAGGCTAGAGGACACTGGCATCATCATGGCTGACTGCAACCTCAAACTCCTAGCCTTGAACAATTGTCCCGCCTCAGCCTCTCAAGTAGCCAGGAGTACAGGTGCATGCCACCACACACAGATAACTTTTCTATTTTTTGTGGAGATGGGGTCTTGCTTTTGTTCAAGCTGGTCTGAAACTCCTGACTTCAATACTCATACCACCTCAGCCTCCCAAGTTCTAGGATTATAGGCATGAGCCGCCTTGCCTAGACCTTTTAAAATATCTTTTATGATGGCATTTGTGTTTTTTTCAAAAGAGATTTGATTTTCAACGAACAGCCACAAGACCCTAGCTGGTTTCTGGTATAAGCTATTTGCTAACTTACTATGTTATCTTTGGCAAATGAACTTTTCTCGGGCTTAACTTTCTCATCAG
The DNA here is from genome assembly GCA_963574655.1 of Perodicticus potto. Lineage (NCBI taxonomy): Eukaryota > Metazoa > Chordata > Mammalia > Primates > Lorisidae > Perodicticus > Perodicticus potto. The sequence goes on along the minus strand of CAUYRH010009570.1, from coordinate 3,082 downwards.
AATGTACGTGGGTTGGGCTAAATGATTTCTACCATTACACCCAGCATTGCCAAGCTGTGACTGACCCAGTGATTCCAAATCTGATAAATACAGTGATCAAGGTAGGGTTTTCAGGAAAACCAGGTGCAGTCATACAGTAATGAGACAAGTTAATGGGCCCTGACCTACAATGTTTTGACTTAACAAATTTAAACCTTTAAAATGGCATGAAAGAAAATGCATTCAGTAGAAACTGTACTTCAAGTACACACACATCATTCTTTTTTCACTTTCAGTCCAATATTCAATAAATTACACAAGATATTCAACACTTTATTACCAAATAGTCTTTGCGCTAGATAATTCTGCCCAACTGCAGGCTAATGTAGTATTTATGGTCCATTTATGGTAGGCCAGATCAAGGCTCTGATGTTCAAAAGATTAGGTGTATTAAATGCATTTTCAGGTTATGATATTTTCAATTTATGATGGGTTTATTGAGATGCAACCCCGTCTTAAGTCAAGGAGCATCTATAGTTTGCTTATACGGGTTGTAACTGTTCTTTTTTTTTTTTTTTTTTTTTGTAGAGACAGAGTCTCACTCTCTCGCCCTCCGTAGAGTGCTGTGGAGTCACAGCTCACAGCAACCTCCGCCTCTTAGGCTTGAGCGATTCTCTTGCCTCAGCCTCCCAGGTAGCTGGGATTACAGGCGCCCACCAAACGCCCAGCTGATTTTTGATGCAGTTCGGCTAGGGCCGGGCTCAAACCCGCCACCCTCGGTATATGGGGCCGGCGCCCTACTCGCTGAGCCACAGGCGCCGCCCGGGTTGTAACTCTTCTATAGGCCAATTCTAAAAGAGAAGTTTCAAAAATTGTCTAAGCAATGACAGGATTATTGGAAAAAGTGTTCTGAACACTCTTTTGTGCATGTGTGTGTATTCTGGTACATTGTTTAAAAATAGGTAAAAGAGCTGCATAAGAGGGATGAAAGGCAAATTCTTTTTTTTTTTTTTCTTTTTTGCAGTTATTGGCCAGGGCTGGGTTTGAACCCGCCACCTCCAGCCTATGGGGCTGGCGCCCTACTCCTTTGAGCCATAGGCACCACCCTGAAAGGCATATTCTTACATGTCTACTCACTAGTCTTTCATCAAATACTGTTATCTCCTTCTGACCTTTCACACAAACCGTTATTCTACTGCAAGAGAATCATCGTTTGAGAAAAGTGGTAAAAGTGATGGTGTAAGGCAAAAGAAGAGAACCTTCAAATAGCCTCCCCCAAGCACCTCCAAAATTATGCTTTTGACATTGCAGAGACACCTACAATGGCCATCAGGGAGGCAGAAAACAGGCTATAAAACTTCTGCACAGAAAGGAACTGGCATTTTCTTTGCCACCTGTGTATCTTGCCAGGGCATCTGCTGGAAAATGGGCTGTTCATATCACCAATTTTTTTATATATTTTTTATTTTTTGTAGAGACAGAGTCTCACTTTATCGCCCTCAGTAGAGTGCCGTGGCGTCACACAGCCCATAGCAACCTCCAATTCCCGGGCTCAAGCAATTCTCTTGCCTCAATCTCTCGAGCAGCTGGGACTACAGGCGCCTGCCATAACGCCTGGCTATTTTGTTTTTTATGTTTTGCAGTTCGGCCGAGGCCGGGTTTGAACCCGCCACCTTCGGTATATGGGGCTGGTGCCATACTCACTGAGCCACAGGCACCGCCCCATATCACCAATGTTGAGGCAGCACCCCACCAAGCCCGAGTGAGAGCCCAGAGGTATTTCAAAATTGACAAATTCTTCACAAAAACAAAAAACAATCATCAGCTGAAACCCAATTTATTTCAGAAAAATATAAACCATAAAATTCCAGAGACATTTAATTAAAAACAAGGCATTTGGTGGAGTTTATCTAATTTCATGTCATTTTATGAATGCCGTTATACTCACAAAAATACATTTCTCTAGGTGGATGGGAAGAGTATATCTGTCAAGAAGATTTCAAAGCCATTTAAGGACATCTCTTAGGTGAAGTGACAATGATTCACAGAAGGTGCAAGGCAGGAAATCTAGGATAGTCCACTCGTAAGATAGAAATCAGAACAAATACTAGAGAAGGCCTGTCATTTGAGGAAGCTCATTTCCTGGGAACAGACATGTGCTATAGAGCCACTGGCCATTCAGAAAGCTGTTTGCTTTCAGGTACGTGTTAAGAAGCAGCTGGAATGTGTTTTCTTCAAGAGCTCAAGTAAGTCATTCCAATTACTGAAACAGACACTGCTGCACTTGCTTAAAGGGATCCAAATTTTCCCTAAGCCAGAAATGACTGTGGCCCCTTATAACTTTTGATACAGTCTGATATACAAGATGAGACCCTTGATTTCTCATAGCAGACACACTCTACTTCCTTTTAGGTACATGTGCTATAATCCTGAAAATCAATATTCTCTTATATATGAATTAAAATGGAAAAAGCATAGATCTTGTAAATTACAACTCATAAAAATGTTTTGGAGTCAAGTCAGCACAGAGAAGGGACATGACTCACTAAAACCCTGTAATTCTGGGCAAGGCCCATTTATTTTAGGTTCCTCCTTGAGCTCATTACTTTTTTTTTTTTTTTTTATTAAATCATAGCTATGTACATTAGTGCAATCAAGGGGTACAATGTGCTAGTTTCATATAAAATCTGAAGTGTTTTTATCAAACTCTTTAACATACCCTTCATGGTATTTTCTTAGTTATTGTATGAAGACATTTGTATTCTGCATTTAGTAAGTTTTGCCTGTACCCTTCTAAGAGGCACCATAGGTGTGGCCCCTTTAATTACCCTCCCTCCACCCCAACTTCCCTCCTCCCCTCTTTTCCCATATTCTTGTGCTATAGTTGGGTTATAGCCTTCATATGAAACCTTTAAATTAGCTTCATAGTAGAGCTGAGTACATTCGATACCTTTTCCTTCCATTCTTGAGATACTTTGCTAAGAAGAATATGTTCCAGCTCCATCCATGTAAACATGAAAGAGGTAAAGCCTCCATCTTTCTTTAAGGCTGCATAGTATTCCATGGTATACATGTACCACAATTTATTAATCCATTCGTGGGT
>CAUYRH010009568.1:0-25278 GCA_963574655.1 Perodicticus potto | reverse complement strand
ATTCACCCAGACCTATTCCTTCAAGAGTTTTCCTTGCACTTTCTTCTAGTATTTTTATAGTTTCATGTCTTAAGTTTAAATCTTTGATCCAGTGAGAGTCTATCTTAGTTAATGGGGAAAGGTGTGGGTCCAGTTTCAGTCTTCTACAGGTCGCCAGCCAGTTCACCCAGCACCATTTGTTAAATAGGGAGTCTTTTCCCCACTGAATGTTTTTAATTGGCTTGTCAAAGATCAAATAGTGTTAAGTAGCTGGGTTCATCTCTGGTTCTCTATTCTGTTCCATATATCTACCTCTCTGTTTTTGTGCCAGTACCATGCTGTTTTGATCACTATTGATTTGTAGTACAGTCTCGGGTCTGGTAGCGTGATTCCTCCTGCTTTGTTTTTATTTCTGAGTAATGTCATGGCTATTCGAGGTTTTTTCTGATTCCATATAAAACGAAGTATTACATTATAAATGAAGTATTATATTTTTTGAAGTCTTTAAAATATGACAATGGAGCTTTAACAGGAATTGCATTAAAATTGTATATTGTGTTGGGTAGTATAGACATTTTAACAATGTTGATTCTTCCCAGCCATGAGCAAGGTATATTTTTCCATTTGTTGACATGTTCAGCTATTTCTTTTCTTAGCATTTCATAGTTCTCTTTATAAAGACCTTTCACATCCTTTGTTAGATAAACTCCCAAATATTTCATCTTCTTTGGTACTACTGTGAAAGGAATAGAGTCCTTGACTGTTTTTTCGACTTGACTATTACTGGTATATATAAAGGCTACAGCTTTATGAGTGTTGATTTTGTAGCCTGAGACATTGCTATATTCCTTGATCACTTGTGAAAGTTTTGTAGTAGAATCCCAGGTATTTTCCAGATTAAGTTGTGGCATTTCTTTGTTTAAAGCCGCGGTTCTCACCCTGGGGGTCACAACCCCCTTGGGGGTCAAATGACCCTTTCACAGGGGTCGCCTAACTACATCCTGCATATCAGATATTTGCATTATGATTCCTAACAGTAGCAAAATTACAGTTATGAAGTAGCAATGAAAATAATTTTATAATTGGGGTTCACCACAACATGAGAAATGGTATTAAAGGGTCACGGCATTAGTAAGGTTGAGAACCACTGGTTTAAAGCAATTGCAATGCCCCAAAATTAATCATGGGATTAGATTATGGCCCATAAAGAGAGGTGTTATTTAAGAGAGCAGTCATGTCTGCAATGCCTAATTAGAACAGTTAGGGTAGGCGCCTGATCCTACAACACAGTCGGTTCCCCACGGAGGCTATTGTGGAGAATGGACGGAATAGAACTCTCCTCCTAATGAGCATCTCTGAACAGCAATTTTGTTCCTTTACATTTCTCTTGTCTCATAAAATTCAGATGAATTTGTCCACACTTCATATTAATTTTTGTGATATTGACTCCCATGCTTTATTTTCAGAGACTATGAAGAGTAATTTATTCCACTAGCCTCTTCTAACGTGCAAATTAATTCCCAGGGCTGAGCAGGCACGTCAAGTGAATTTAGCACATTAGAAGTAGCTCTCTAGTTTTCTGTGCAAATGGAAGGTAACTATGATCTAGATAAGAACAGCTACTTGCTTTCTAAAGTTTTCCTTTATTTACATTTTGAAAATGTGTGTAAAGTGATAATTCAGGCAAGGACCCTGTCTTCAAGAAGTTTACAGTCATGTGGGTGAATTAAGACAGATGCACAATAAGACAAAAACAAAGGTCTTAGTAACAGGGATACATGGCCAGGTGCTATAGGGACTCAAGAAATAAAGGATTGGGGCCATAAACACACGTGTGAGGTTTCCATCAGAGACACTGCTTTAGCAGAAAGTCTCTCTCTCTCTCCCCGCCCCCACTCGCATGCTGAATCTATTGCTTTTTACCTATACACAAATACTTTTTCTTCTTTGAAAAATGGATATAGACTATCCAAAACATAAAGGAATTATAGATTTCTTTACATTGTTAAATGACATCTATGCAGTTATTTCCACACTGGAGACCTGGCTGATGTAGCACATGTGTCAAGTTCTAGGACAAATGCAGTCGTAATAAGAGTACAACGTGAGAAGTCCTTAGGACATGGTCTTCTGTACCTCACCTGTGTTAAAAGTTTACCTGCCGAACTCTAACCCAACGGCCGCCTTCTGTAGAATTCACATTGCGTGGGAGAAAACACTAAGAAATAAACCCTGATTGGTCACATAGCTAATTCCCTACACCAGAAAGCCACCTTCAGCCTCCGGGGTCTCCGCTTTCTTTTGTGTCTGTAAATATGAATGCAGATTCTGCTAGAGTTGAACGATTGCCTGGTTCTTAGTCATCCTCAAGAGACTCAATAGGAATCCTTTCGGAAAAAAGTATAAGTCCTCTATCTCATCCTTTTAAACTCTGGATCACTGAGAATTGGTGAATATTCTTGAGGCATAAAACATAGTTTCCAATGAAATCGCACGAGGAGCGTGATGTGGTTTGCCTTATTTGACAATGTGTTTAATTTTCCAGCCTGTTGCTTAGATTTTGATAAGGGAAAAGGAAGTTAGGCCTTGTTTGAAATGAGTAAACTTAAAAGTACAAAAGCTCTGTTCTTAGGAATTCAGAATTCCTCACCAATAAACAGAATTTAATAGAACATTAATGCAATCTGTTGTCCCAAAATCCTGAACATACAGTATTAGACATAATCCCATTTGAAATGCAAAAAAAAAAAATTTAGATAGGTTGATTCTCCCAACAAAACATTAGGCTCCTTTCAAAGCTATTTGATCAAGTTATAAAAATTCCGCCAAGAGTTTTGCTGTACTATTCAGAGTACAGAATCACTACAAAAGTCAGCATGGTCTCATTTCCTGTAAAATGTTAGATATATTTTTAATAAATGTGAAGGCATAGATGGTCTTTCAAAAAAAACCGATATCACTCTTGATACCTAAGTCAGTGTAAATAGCATTGGACTTGAGATTTTCAAATCCTGATTACCATAGCCCTTCTCTTGAAGAATCGAAAATGTAGATGTAAAAACTGCATTTGCCTTGATATGAAAGATTACTAATACTTTCTTGTTGGTTTTCACAGCAAGAGAAACTGGGTGATATCTGCTTCTCCCTCCGCTATGTCCCTACTGCTGGCAAGCTGACGGTTGTCATTCTGGAGGCGAAGAACCTGAAGAAGATGGATGTGGGTGGTTTATCTGGTAAGCCTGCGGTGTTTATTGATTTTTTTTTAATGCTGTTTCATCACGGATACCAAATGCCTAGCACACATGCTGGGACTCCCCACTCCTTAATTGATCACAGTTCTGTCTCCCACGGAGCCTGGAAGCAGTCTCCGAATTCATCCCAACGCAGTGCCCCAGGAAGCCGCTCTCAATTTATCGGAATTGGCATAGATGATGAAATCTGTTTTCCTCCCTTGTAGCCAAAGTTTCAATTGTCGTTTCTATGACACTGGAAGCTGAGACTTGTTGCCTCTCTTTTGAGAGCCTATGACAGACTATAATTCTGTTGAATGCTTTGTTCAAAATTAACCCATGATGGGAAAAATAGTGTTTTATTTCAGACTGATTTATTAGGTATTTGGTAACCTAACATAGTTTTACAATACCATTTTACTAAAGACTCAGCATTTCAAACATACATGAATACTAAAAAATCTCGGTTTGAGAGTGAATCCCCCCTGGTAAAGCACTTAATTCTATATTTTATGTTGGGGCTAGGGGAAGATTTGAGGATTGAAAGTTCTGTACAACTCAATCTTAGTCAAATAAGGTAAGTCAACTATACTCTGGCTCGAAAGCAAAGTCAATTCAAGGACTTGTCATTTCCACGGTTGAACATAATTTTCCTTTTCCTCCATATGATTAAATCAATTACATTTTTAATTTTCCAGTAAATCATTAAAGTGTGAGGAATTTTCTTGATATGCCACAAGGTCATCGTATATCAACTATGGTTGTCATTGTTTGCGGCTGTGGAATGACACACTTTCTCTCACAAAAAATATTGCAAACTTTAAAAGGTCATACTAACATAGCATGGTGGTTTTATATTCTTAAGCAGAACATCTAAAAAGTGTTACAGCTGAATTTCTGTTCACTGACCCCCTAATTTGTCAACCAACTTCTCCTGGTATGTACGTTTATTTCTTTTATAAGGAAGTCACCTGGGGAAGCCACACTCATTCTTCTATTGACACTGAAACCCTGCTTCTGATGCCTAATAGCATAACATAGCAACTTTAAAGCAATGGTACTGTTTCCTCCAGATATATACAGCATATTTAATGTGACTGTATGTGAAAAGCATGCAAAGAAATTTTTAACTGCAATAGCATTTCATTCCCAGATTACTATTTTGTACTTGTAGGTAGCTTAGACTTTTTTCCGTCTTCTGGATCAATGGCGGAGCACATTATATATCCTCTGTATACTCTCTGACATGCTCCGCTCCAGACTTCCATGCCAACCATTCCTTCATCACCTCTGCCCAGTGCTCCCCTCATCTTCCTCCCGAGTAATCCTCTATCCCTCTGCAGAGTTACAGAGCAGCTTTACCACAAAGTCACTAATGATCCAGAGTCCCTCCTCTGCTCTAACTTCTTCCGAGGTCCTGGAAATGAGTTCCCAAGGTCTGAGATGGATGTTCTGACCACCATTGGTTAACCACAGTTCACTGTTTCTTTCCATTCTGACTCCTCCTCTGACATCCGTCCTTTCCAGTTTAGTGGCATTGGACAGACTCCAGGCATTTTAGAGATTTTGCTCAGGAGAGCTGAGTCTAGCAGGAGATAAATATGTGGCTTATAGTCATAGCATGCACAGCTAGGTTACTGCTCTCTATCCCAGTGAAGGACGGGCATCTGGAATGACTCTACCACCCAGAGCTCTGACTCAGCATTGTGGCATAAAAGGGGCAAAGCCAGGGGTCACACCTGAGTTAGTATTCATAATTGCTCATTATTTTTTCTAAAGAAAATCAGCAAAATTATACTAGCTTCAGGACCCACTCAACCTGTATCCACCCCTAAATCTGAATTACCTTGAATGATTTCAATTCTTAAATCTTAAATAAAGGTATTTGAAGAGGCTTAATTTTAAGGACTGCCTCTGCAAGGAAGCCATAGTCACTTCATGGCTTACATCATGTAGAGGCTTCCAGCCTAGGTCAGACCGTATCTCACATTAACCAAATCCACCAGCACCTCTTCTCCAACAAGCTGAGCCAACTGCTGCCTCCATGCTTTGCTGAAGTTATTTCCTTCACCTGGAATTTCTTCCATCCCGTAGTGTCTGGCTAAACCCTGCCCAGTCCTCTGGCCCAGCTTCAGTATTATTTCCTCCATCCATTCAACAAATATGCATCATGGTTCTGGGCACGAGGTTCGTATTAGTGGAAAAACTGAAAAGACCCTGCCCTCCTGTGGCGTTCATTCTAATGTAGGGAGCCAGGCAAGAAGCCACCACAGGAAAGCCACACAGTCTACTAAGAGGTAACAAGGGCCACAGGGCAGCAAGACAGGCTGTAGGGTAAGGAATTGGGGAGCAATTTTAAATGGTGGTCACCACTAGGTGGCACTTCATCAACAGCCCTAAGAGGTAAGGAAGCAAGCCACAGGGTATATTACGTAATGTAGATACTTCCAGCCACGTGGGATGTTTTAGGATCCATCCCAGAAGAACAAATCTTTGCCTTTTTTAAATGCCACTAGTAGTTTGTTTACACCTCTAAACATCACACTTCTCTCTCCCTAGTCCATGTTCTGTATTGATGCCTCCCATAATGCTCTCACTGACTGGCAGCCCTGAGCATAGCTACTGAATGCATAATGAATTATTTACAAAGGAGCTACGGCCTGAAAAAACAAGTCTTGCATTTCAAATTTGTTTAACCTACTTACCATTGAAATAACTTTAAGCACTTGGATGGTTTGTCTCAAAGTAAGTTGACCTATGTACCAGGACACCAAAATTATATAATAAGATCGTTCCAGGTAATTCAAATGCCAAGCTACATTTGATGGAAATGGCTGGGTAATTGGAACTAAAATGAGTTTTTTTGCCAGCGTTTAAACCCCATCTGCTCCTACTAGCGATTTGACAATGGACAGGATATTTCGCTTTTCTAAGTCTCAGTTGCACTATCTGTGAAGAGGAAATAATGAAAGGATCTTATTGATGAGGCTATTAGGAGAAGTAAATGAGAGCCCAGGGCCGGCACAAGTACATGCTCACCAAATACGACTGTAATTATTTCTATTAGTAACTTTATCAAATCTTGGACTGAATATACAACCAATGGATGGTTTAACTGATTGCTTAATCCAATGTGGAGTTAAAAGTTCATCTGTTTGTTTGATGAGATTGGCTGACTAATTCTGGCAAAACAGCAAATTATATCAGTAAGTCTGTGTTTTCCATAGACCCAATCGTGAATAAAGATGCATATTAACAAAAAATCAAAGTAAATAAGAAATGGAAACTTTTTTAAAAATTATTTTTACTACATTCTAACAAGGTCACTTTATTCTCTTCCTACAGTGTTAATTCAAAATGCACTGCGCAAAGATTTTGTATCTGTTCATATATCCACAGGACAAGCAATGCAAATGCCAGCCCTTCACACGTTATGCAAGGTTAATTGGACTATTCACATCTCTATGGTAGATCTTTGCGCTTGCATTCTTAATGTTCCAACTCTCAAAGTGCTTGTGAGCAATGGTGGAGATTTCTTTATCTAACCACAGTCATGAACCTATTAATGACAGGGACGCATTCTGAGAAATGCGTCAGTCGTCAGTTTCCTTGTGTGAACTTCATAGTGTGTGCTTACACAGCCCAGGGGGTCTGGCGTACCGCACACCTGGGCTATCTGCTACCACTATTGCTCCTAGACTGAAAACCCGCACAGCATGTTCCTGTGTGGAATCCTGCCGGCAACTATGACACAGTGGTATTTGTGTTCGAAACATACCAAAGGGGTGGTGAAAAGAGCGTTACAGTGTTATGGAACCGCCATTGGATATGCAGTCCATCCTCAACCCACATGTTGCTATGCAGAGCGTGGCTGTGTTTCTGTTGAGATCTTGAATCTTAGCATCTGCAACACCGTTCTTTAGGAGCAAATTAGTGCGAAAGAACACATGTGGTCTTTTTTGCCCTGTACTTCCAGAAACCCAAGCCTTCTGCCTATAAACGTATTTCAGTATCTTCAAGGCCTGTGATGCATTGCTGTGTATGGAATAAATCCTCTTTCAAATAATAAATATTTTCTATTCGGGAAAATTGAGAAAGAGTATGAAGAGGTCTAAGAAAGTGGAGGTACCGGAAAAGTGGAGAATTCTTAAAGGTGTGAGGGGGTACGTTTCATAGTTCTGAGCTATCTTCTTGTTTGAACTGAGGTTTTATATACTCGAATTTGTACTTGTGTAGACTCCCTAGTCAGACAGTATTCAAATATCTTGCTCCTTATCTTTATTTAAGTCATGGCAATTACTTCCCTCAAGTTCTTTTTTTTTTTTTTTTATTTTGTGGTCATCTCAGAAATTTGGGACTTCTGAGAACATCTTTAATGAGGAGAGTCAGGAGGATGACTTGTTTGTGTTTTCTATCACAAATTAAATGAAATTCTGGAAGTTTTCTGCTTAAGGACATGGCTGTTTATAAAAAGGAAGACCTGGGTGGTACCTGTGGCACAAGGAGTAGGGCGCTGTCTCCATATACTGGAGGTGGCGGGTTCAAACCCAGCCCTGGCCAAAAACTGCAAAAAAAAAAAAGGAAGACCAAACTTCTCAATCTTCTCAATCAGAAAAATGGAAGTGATTATAGCTTTTAAATTATGATTAGGTAGGAATTTTACCTTTCAACTTAAAATCTGAGTATTATACTTTTAACTGTTAAAAAGTCACTTTATCAGTTGTAGAGCACTTGCTGATTTCAGAAATCCTTTTTTAACCTGTTTTTCTCATGTGGTTCCCATGAAAGTCCTGTGAGGTAGATTCTGAAAGCAATATTCTAATTTTCCAGAGAGAAAATTGAAGCTTGAGCCAAAATATCTTCCTCCATGTGGCACATATCCAGACAGAGGAATCCCATACTTGCAATTGCTCTGACTGTCTCTGATGTTCAAGGTCTCCTGACTCCTAGCACAGAGCGCTTCCCAACACACCCTTCACCTTTCTTGACTTTTCCCCACACGCCCACCTTCCAGATGGGAGCACAGAGATTCCCTGCTCTAACCTACTAAAGGTGCCTCCCTGCCTGGAGCTGAAACATCCAGATGAGGTCCTCAGGGTGGGTAAGGCTAGAAATGGAGGCTGGGGGGGGAGGGGTGCAGTTGGAAATTGAGGCGTTCATGGAAGTGGCAGAAATGCTCATATATCTAACCCCATGGTATTCCCACCAAGATGGCTCCAGGGCTCTCTTTCTTGACTTCTTACTCTTTAGATCGACAAATTGATCTTTTTCCCTCCTTTGTGGCTTTTTGCCGAATTCTCTTCTTGCCTGGCTCAGTCAGAGACAGAAAGCAGCCTCATAAACCTGTTCTACTGCCCTTGTGCCCTGAAGCCAGCACAGGGGCCTCCTGAGATTGCTCTAAGCGTTTGCTCTGCCAGGAACCCGGCAAATCAGCAGGGTTGGGAAGTCTGCATTCCCGCCCCTTGCTATGCTTTATATTCAGCTGATCTGTAGGAAATAAACAACAAAACATGGCAGACATGTGAGCAAGAGGGTGCTGGGAAAACAGAGGGCTGACTCCGTGTGCATCTGTCGTCACAGGCTCCAGGGAGGCGCTGTGGGGGGCAGGTCAGGGTGGGGACCCCCAGGGCTGTGGAGCACCAGGGGGTGTGCAAGGGCACTCCATCATCTGGAACGCCCTTTTCCTTTCTGTCCTCTGCCCCATCCCCAGTCCTGCCTTGTCACTATGAAATTGATACTGTGAAAAGCAAAGGACATGGCCCCTCAAACACCAAGTCTCCAAAAGTAAGGAACAGTGAAGTCTGGAAGTGAAAGCAACTACTGGAGGGAAATAAGGAAGGGGGAAGAAAGGGTGGCAGAGGTGGCACCGGCGCATCCATCAGGGTCAGACGGCCAGTGTGCAGATCGGTTGCTGAGACCCAGGCCGGCAAATTCCCTCTGTCCCCACCACCCACCACCCCTCTCTCCTCCCCACTCCTTTCTATAAGATGCCCTTTAAAAAAAAAAAAAAAACACCATTTTCTCCATCTACTTTTGTATTGTCCTAGAATTATGATTAGGGAAACACAACCAGATTTTAAAATCCAACATCATTTCGGAAAGAGTGACACAACCAAGCTCAGGGAACCACGTAGATTCCACATGGAAACCACAAGTCAGCAGTGGCAGGATCGGTCGCTCCTCAGCCTTGTGGCCAAGGTCACACGGAGCAATGGCAGGATCAGTCCTCCAGACAGTGATTGTCATGATGCTACTTTTTGCCCAGCTTCATCAGAATCATCCAGGGTATGTGTTAAGATTTAAGATGTCGAGAACTCAAACCAAGAGGTAACAGAACTATTTAGAGGTGGGATCGTGGAAATTACATTTTAGGCAAGTCTCCCTCCACACCCACACCCATGTTATTATTATACATCCCTTTAAAAAAAATTTGCTTTTGTTAGCAATGTCGAATACAACCTTTCTTTATATACTAGAATTTTCTCAAACTAGTTCTATACCTTTCATCAGTCTAATATCCTCTACCCTGAAAAATACCTTGCCCACATATCTAAATTATTACCTTCTTTCTTCAGCACTTTCCACAGAGGAGATGAAAGCAGTAGATATTGCCTCTGTACATCCTGAAGTTTTTTCAACACCTTCAACCACCACCCTTATCTATCCTCCCATTGGTGCTAAAAGCACAACAAAGAAAACCACTCTAAATTCAGTTGATTCTAACTATAAGCCACTAGACTGGGAGTTGGGCCAATAAGTAAAATGGCAAAAACTTATTTGAGCCAATTAGATAGGGATATGCAAATTAATTGGCCATGATGTCAGGGTCAAGCAATAATATGCAAATAAACTAGCATCTTATTGAGTTAATGGGACAGGAATATGCATAATAAGTTGGCTGTCATGTCTAAAGCTTCATCATCATTTTAGGCATGAATGTTACAATATAATATTCTGAGACACTTCAAAATGCTTAATTACAATATTGATAAAATAATCTGAATCCCTAAGATGTGAACAGATTGATCTAAAAATGAAATGACAAACCTTGAAACTGAATTATCCTGGAAATTGAGTTATTAAAAAGGATTCTCAAAAGCCCTATGTAAGTTAAGATCCAGGCACTGTTACTAGTGCCACAGAATGGATAAAAATGCTGGGCCCTAAAGGACTAACAGTAGTCAACAGTTTTAAGAATATGAGAAGAGCAGATGTGAAATCCCAAGAAGTGAGTGATAGGCTGAAATGTATTAGTTCAGAACAGTTAGCAAAAAATTCCTAAGTAAGTTCTTTAGCCAGCAGGTACATACCTAATCATTCAATAAACATCAAGTGAATACCCACTTTGCACCAGGCACCATGCCAGTCCATGGGAATACAAGTAAAAATAACAGCAGACACCAGCTTAGCAAAATGTGAGCCAGACCCCGTTCTAAATGTTTTACATATGGTTAGCTGATTTAATACCCATTACAACCCTATGAGGTAGATACTATTTTTAATTCTATTTTATTGATGGAACTGAAGGAGAGGTAAATAACTCGCCCAAGGTCGCAGAATTCGTATTTGGCAGAGCTAGGATGTCAACCCAAATAGTCTGTCTTCAGTCTTCATGAATAAAACATGACTTGTAGGTCTTTATCCTTTCTCATCAGGTTCAAACCACAGAGCAGGTGGCTAACTACATGCTCTAGTTTGAAAGATGTCCAAAACGTCTACCTGATTCCAAATAGCCTTTATACCCAAACTAAAATTCCATCATGGAAATCACTAATATAAATGAGTTGGTTGATTGTTTAATTAGTTATTTGGAACTTAGACAGCAAAAAAATGGGATCAATAAATCCATAAGACCAGACATTAAATATAAATAGATTATTTCCATGCTGAAAAGGACCTTCCAGTTTCTCCTGTGTGTATGGATCGGCATGTTGTTGTAGTGATTATTTACGTGCAAAAGAGGATGACACACGAATCAGTGATGTTTCTGCTCTATCCAAGGGACAGAAGACAGTCCAGGTCTCAGGATTTGAGTGCCTTTCAGGTGGTAGAGAGATTAAAGAAAAACTTTCCTTATTACTCAGTTTTATCAAGGCCTGACTCTGAAAGGCATATGTGGTATTATTGGAGTGTAGGGTGGTATGATGCAAAGTACAAAAGCTTTCCACCCCTGTGAATTGGTAGGGAACTCTGTAGGGCAAACTTACATATTTAAATGTCAAAATTAAAGAAACTGAAATTACAAAGGACAACTTACCAGGAAAATAGAGCTCAGCTGGAAAATGTTACTAAGAGAGATCTAGAGATAGAGATGTCAATATACTGAGTTCCAAAGAGGTCTGTTCTATGACATTTTTGCTAGTCATCTGAAAGCTCCCAGTCCTCAAGGTGACATATTAATAAATGCTTCTAGCCATTGAAATGCCAAGCTCAGTGGGTAAATTAAAAAATATGTAGTGAGGCTGAGTAAGCCAAAATGGGGTAGATGAGCTTCATCGCTGGCAAGCTAAGAAATGATTCATTGGAAAGGAAAAAAAAAACCCAAATTAAAGTATAGAATAATAGGTTCAACTATAAACCAAGAAAAAAGTCACATAGAACCATCCATTGGAGATATTCACCAAGCATGCTGCTACCCTCAAAAAGATTTGATGTTGTTAGAGAAGATTTTATAAATAGGAGGGCTCGGGGGTATGACCTACATTTGTTGAGCACAGAATTCATTTACAGGTAGAATTCGTATAGTTATGGTTGCTCAAGGAAAGACCAGTGGTGTCTGCTGATCACCTGCCGTGGGAGGGCAGCTAAAATAGAGGCATGAGGGGGCTGTACATGAGGATAGGCTAAGATGGGCAGTCTGTAGTCTGAAAAAGACACGCCAAGCAGAGATTAAAGTCTGAAAATCATGAAAGGCAGAGCTAGAGGAATAAACACCTTCTTATTTACCACATCCCACAATACTGGAATTAAGAAAAAGCAACCTTGATGTTTGAAAGAGAATAGATAAAAGGGATGGCTCTTCGGGAAGATAGCAAAGGCAGCTTTCTACCCAAAAATTCTTTGTCAAATTTTCTTTACTACTTTACAGTTGGGCCCTAAAAACATGTTGCTCTAAAAGATAGACTGAAATATGAGGCTGAGAGAAATGTGAAGTGTCTGCTGTGGCTTAAAAGAGCACATCTCCAAACCTTCACTGTGCTGTTGCATGGAACTCCTCCACGCCGTCACACACGGCCCCACGGCTGCCTGTCTCACTGATCCCTCCCAGAATAGCTGCATTTCCATCCTTGACCTGAGCATTTCTGTCCCCTTCTCGCCACTCAGTATACAGAAAAGGAATAGAAAGGGTCAGAATTTCTAAGAGGTAATTGGGTTGGTTGGCAGGAACAGAGCCCCCAGCTATTCTTGTTTTTTAAAATTACATGTGGTGGGCTTTTTCAAGACATTTTATTGACCATATTTGGTATAAAAAAAAAGTTTTTTTTCCTGATGAAACTATTAAAAACATACAGCAAAAGTCTATGCTATTTTTCTCTTCCTTTATGAAACGGTGACATTCCTATTAGTAAAGCCCAACATTTAGGTGGCAAAAATGTGTAAAGTTTTGAATCCCCAACACTGCCATAAATGCTTGGAGAAACACAAACCTCAAAACAACCTTATTAAAAAGTCTGTACTTTATTCAATTCACCTCCACTGCCCAAATAAACACTGCTTATTTTGGTTGCTTTATCCTTTATTCGTAATCTCAATTATAAGTGTATCACTCTTTCTCTTTCTCCGTGGACTTGCCACCTGCTGTCCTCTGTAGAACGACGATTTCATCTATCGATATTTGTGTCCTTTAAGCCCTCGCATATATGTTGGGGGGATAGATATCAGCATATCCTACATAAACCAGTTATGACTATAAAAATTCTAGCAATCTAACTCATTATACTGTCTTCGTCTTCCAACAAATCTGACTTAATTGCACCCACTTAATGCAATATTTGTGGCAAAAACATAATTTGGTAGTACTCTTATTATAATAGAAATAATAGCTCAATAAATAGAAACCAGAATATAGAATCCTTGAAACTGGTTGTTTTAGCCAGCATTTTCAGGACAGATTTTACTTCCTTTCTTTATTTCCTCCTTCCCCACTCTCTTTAGAGGTTTAAAAAAAAGAAAGGAGAGAGCCAGACTATCTCCAAGAGATGAAAGAGGGGAGTGACACAGAAGTGCACACATTACTGTCATTATACCTGAATGACAGTCATAAAGACATTTTCCAGGGAAGAAGCGAAGACAGAATGATACCCTGGTGGCATCTTTTGCCCAGCATGACCGGAGAAGGCAATGATTCAGCACCTTACTTGTCCGCTGCTTTATAGACTAACTCCTTATAAAAGGAAGTCAAAAGACCCTAGCAGCTGGTTGCCTTTTTGAATTACTAATGGCCACACTTTTGCTGCACATCACTCTCAATGATGGCTGGAAAAGTAGGAGGCTTCCTGAAACTTTTCCTTCCACAAATAAATGCTCGAAAGTGTTTACTTAGGAAATTGACTTTTTAACTTAAAAAATGTTTATTTTATATCGTCAGGAACACCAAAATTTCTTTTATCCAAGACTGAAGGAATAAGGGGGTTAAATTTCAAACTACTGATTTCAGCCAAGAGGGTGACAGTCTAATTAATGAATTGTCCTTGGTTAATCAAAAAGAGCCAAATGCACCTTTCATCAGCAGTGCACTGGCAGAACTAATACATACATATGCAATTGTGAGATCGCATAGTTATCTACTGATATAGATGGCATTTGTTGATTATATTATGAACTTTCATATCCTTATTAAGGGAACACATCTTTCACAAATAACACTGTTTCGGCTCGGCACCTGTGGCTCAATGGGCTAAGGCTCCAGCCATGTACACCTGAGCTGGTGGGTTCGAATCCAGCCTGGACCCACCAAACAACAATGACAGCTGCAACCAAAAAATGGCTGGGTGTTGTGGCGGGCGCCTGTAGTCCCAGCTACTTGGGAGGCGGAGGCAGGAGACTTGCTTAAGCCCAGGAATTGGAGGTTGCTGTAAACTGTGATGCCACAGCACTCTATCCAGGGTGACAGCTTGAGGCTCTGTCTCAAAAAAATAAGTAAATAAATAAATAAAAACACTGTTTCAGTATTTCTCTGGAATTTTAGCATTAAAAGGACAGAAAAGCTCAAGAAAAAAATGTTAATATCACTCATAACCCTACCTTTTCTTTCAATATATGAGGTAAGAAATGAAGAACTCAAACCAGCCCCTCTCATCCTTTCCCATTCCTCAAAGAGTTAATTGTCTCAAGAAAACCATTTGAAATTTCATACCTTCCAGATTATCTTTCTGCTTACAACAATTACACATGGATATGCATTATACAAAAATGGGATTATTTGAAACACATTATTCTGTAATTTTGCTTTTCTTTCAGATTAATATAAGGGTACAGATGATTAGGTTACATTGTTCGCATTTGTTAGGTAGAGTTGTAGTTGTGCTCACACCAGGAGATGTGCCGTACACCCTTACTTATTTTTCATTATTTTTTACCTAGCAAGACATAATAGAAATCCTTCAGGCCAACATACAGATCTGCCATGACATCTATTGGCTGCATAGCATGCCCCTGTTTGGATGTCTCATAATATATTTAGTAATTCTTTACAAATACAACTCCATGGGAAAAGCAATATAACTTCACCAAAGAAATTCAAACGAGACCCAGATAAATAGAAGCACAATGGACTCCAGGACAGCAGACAATACAGCAGAGATGCCACTTCGTCCCCAAAATTAAACGCCATAAATGAATTTGAAATGCAGGCAACAGACTGAAGGAAAGCGTTGCCTCACATAAACAGATGAAATGTTAACACAAAAAGATCCCTATAATACAAAGAGCTTCTGCATATAGGAAGTGAAAGAAAAGCAATGGGAAGATGTCTCCATTTTATTAGTGTTCCTAAAATTTGCTGCTGACTCTACTCGTGGCCTCTATTGCTGAGAAGTAAAATGCTACATTTATACAGTCTCATCATGTGTCTAAATAGGAAAGATTTTAAAGTAAGATGTAATTATCCTAAGTTCAAAAACTAAAAGCACATTGCTTAAAAAGCCAGTAGAGTGATTGCAAAAAGTACCAAAAAAAAGAAAAAATCACATCCTCGCCTATAGATTTTCAGACCCGTTTTAATCCCTATCTGCAGGATTTTGAATCCATTAAAACACTCAGGTCAGCACCATTGTTACAGAAGCAACTTGAAAGGAACCATGACAACTGCTAAGAATCAAAGTAAGAATACATACCGTTATGAAAGTCAAAACCAGCATTTTTAAGAGAATTTTCCAATTTCTGGACTTTATAAAACCACTTAAACATGTGAAAGTTTCCTTTACTGAAAATTATCAATTCAGGTTGCATATTTAGAAAACACATCTTGAATTGTACAGTACCATCTTTGATGCAATGGAATATTTAAATGGAACTAGCCTAAAGAGCTACATAGTATTATATGACAGTGAAGCGTAAGTCTGCTAGAATTAGAAACCTGTTTTAATCGTAACTAAAAGACATGTTCATGTTTTATGTTTATAAAGATTTCACTAAAAATTATAAAAAAAATAAATAGCAGATTTTAAAAGAAGTAGTGAATGCTTATGAATTATGCAAGTCTGAACTTTCATTTTAATAACTTCATTAAAATATAAAAACCTTAAAAGCCTCCCAACAGGAATTTAGCTTTATAGAAATGCTTTATACATGCCCTGACCTTGCCAAGAGGCACGCCTAAGGCATGATTTAACAGTTATTACAGGGCAAAGCCTAATAATAAACACCTATCTGAAAATGCCAGCATCTGCCCTTGCCTCCTTGGTCTCCAGAGGAGTTGCAGCTCAGCCATAAACAGACCCTCTCCTGACAGACAGCAGGGTGCAGCGCAAAAGGAACAGCACCCAGCATTGGGGAAACTGGATCTGAAACCTTAAACCTTCCTGGTCCTCAGTCTGTTCATCTATAAACTTAGGGCATTAAAGATAGCCACGCCATTGGGTAAACAAATGAGATAGTGCTAGGTGGAAGTTCTCAGTAGGAAGCATGATATAAGTATTATTTCTAAGCCAAAGACGGATCTCAGTTAACTCTTAATTTTTCTCATCATATTCTGACTCCATGAAAACATACGTTCCTATGTGGCTGATAAAAATACTTGGCGTGTGTGTGTGTGTGTGTGTGTGTTTAAAGAATGCCTCTTCACACCAAGCACAGTGGCTCACAGCTATAATCCTAGAACTCTGGGAGGCTGAAGGGGATGAATCACTTGAGCTCAGGAGTTCAAGACCAGCCTGAGACAGAGCAAGACCCCGTCTCTAAAAATTAGCCAGGCATTGGCTTGGTGCCTATAGCTTGGCAGCTAGGGCGACAGCTGCATACAGCAGAGCTGGCAGGTTCGAATCCAGCCTGGGCCTGCCAAACAACAATGACTATTACAACCAAAAATTAGCCAGGCGTGGTGGGCACTTATAGTCCCAGCTACGTGGGAGGCTGTCAAGAGAATTACTTAAGCCCAAGAGTTTGAAGTTGCTGTGAGCTGTGATACCATAGCACTCTACTGAGGGCAACATAGTGAGACCTGTCTCAAAAAAAAAAAAAAAAGAAATTAAGCCAGGCATTGTGGTGGGCACCTGTAGTCCCAGCTACTTAGGAGGCTGAGGCAAGAAGAAGGCTTGAGCCCAAGAGTTTGAGGTTGCTATGAGCTATGACACCATGGCACTCTACATAGAGAGACAAAGTGAGACTTTGTCTCAAAAAAAAAAAAAGAATGCCTGTTAATTTGGGGGCAGCAGTCTTTCAGTCACTGTCTTTGACTAACCTGTGACAGCGGCCTAAAGTTAAGGTGGGTCGGTCTCATCTCTCCTCTTACCCTCTGGCCACAAGACCCAGCACATTTCATGACAAATTCGACCATGTTCAGCACTTTAAGCTACTTATTTAAGATACCAGAGTTCTCTCTTCCAAGGAGTTCTTTGATGATAACAGATCCAAGACAAACACAACTAATTAGGCCAACAAACAGGATTGGGGAGGAAAAGTCGAGTCTCTGTCATCTTAATTATCAAGTTAATGCCTGGTCACTGGACAAACTCTTCTCTCTAAAATGAAAGACCACAAGATGGAACCTGCTGGTGCATTTCACTAGAAGTGGCAGAGCCTGGTCCCAGGGGAACGCTTCAGTTGTCTTTCCAATAATTGTGCCCCAACCAATAAACGCCGAATTGAATACGATGTGAGCCAACAAAGATTTCAACATTCACTTACCTCTACAAATTCTCAAATCTCCGCAAATAAAATCATTGAAAGGTACCCATGTGAACTCCTGCGTTCACCCTCTTCAGCTTGTTTTCCTCCAGCTGGAATTTCATTTTCTGTATCAAACATATTCCCAGATTGTGCCATGTTGGCATTTCAAAAAATAGAAAGAGATTTAGTTGGATTATATATCTGCTTCCCTTAAATCAAATGAATTATTCTTCTTACCGGTAGGAAAACTAGCTCAGTTGAAGTATTTACGTACTAAGAATCTAAATAAGAAATGTGAAAAATTGTTATGTACTAGTCCTAGAAGACAGATGATTCCTCTATGCTGCCTCGCTTTGTTACTTAACTAATCACTAACTCTGCTCACATCAGTGATGTTGAACTGTGCTTCTCTCAAACAACCAGCCAGCCTGATTCAAGGTTAAGCCAATTGCTTAGGAAACATGAACCTGAACGCTAAAGTTCAGACTATAGGGATGAAGGTGCTAGAGCTTCACAGGATGCTCAGGCAGATATAAACACAAAATTAGAAGGTACATGTCAGCCTGGTCCTCTAAAAGCTCTTCATCAATACATTGCAATCAGGGCTGCTTTTTTCTCCCCAGTAAATGTTATTCATGCAGGAGGATTCAACACAATAGAATTAAAGTACATGTAAGTTTACTCCAAAGATAACTATCCTCAAACCAAATCACATAGTATATATCTTTTAAAATCAACTTGGCCTTACATTATAATATATACATATATTTTGACTCCTATAACTGCCACTTACTTTTGCTTTTTAAATCTAAATTAGTTCAGCCATCTTTAATGCTACAAGGGAAACTAGTTATTAAAGCTACTAGAACTTAATATTTGCTTGTAAGTTAGATAATGAAGAATGGAATTTTTTTTTTTTTGCATCTTGGGTGGGTCAGTAAGAGAAAGGATATTTCTTTTTATTTCTGCTTACTGTTGGTATGGGTAGTCATAGCCTCTCTAACTTTCCATTCATATTTCAAAATAATGTAATCTGAAATATAAAGCAACTGTGAAATCTTATTACCAACTGAGATTATTTCAAAGAGAAGACCTCAGCAACAGATTTCCTATACCCTATACTGAGAGGTCTGGAATACTCCATTCATTTCTGGAAACACTTATGAGGAGAAACATCAACTTTCTGAAGCAAATCTAACAAAAAGTCAGGGTCATACAATGGGCAGATACAGTCTCAGCTAAGCAATAGTTCAAGGGATTGGAGATGTTTAACCTGCAAAAGACAAGACTCAAAGAGGACACAGGATCTACTCTTGTTAACTGTAAATATCTGAACCGGAACAATGGGTGTAAGCAACGGAGATCCAAACTTGTTTCTTCCAATTTCGGTTCCTAAGCAAAGGCTAGAAGGCAAGCTTATCGGAAAGACTGAGTTAGGGATGACTGAGTTAGGGATGTAGGATGCCCTACATACTTGCCATAGGTTAAAGGATTAACCTCTTAAATCCCTCCTATCTCCTAAAACTGTTTCATTCTAGATGAGAAAGAAAGCTCTGAAGCTCATGCCCAGGTTAAAGACGCCAGTATGCTGAAGAATCATCAATTAAAGACAAATTTATCCACACCAAGAGTAATTATTTTATTTTTTTCTTAAAATAATAAGAATGAAAGACCACTAATAATAATGTTATAATCTAGTCTAGAGGTGTCTAACCCGTGACCTGCAGGCTGCATGCAGATTGTTTGAGGACTGCTTTGCTGATCTGTGGTGTTGGATTGCACGGACCTTTTCTTTTGCTCATCAACTTTCGTTAGTCTTTACGTATTTACTGCCTGGCCCAAGACAACTCCTATTCTTCCAATGTGTGCCAGAAAGGAAAAAAGGTTGGACACCCCTGACTAGTCAGTGCCTCTATGATAAGCATCTGGTAACTTGGTTTTGTTTAATCCTATTCATAATTCTGTGAGGTATCATTCTTCCCATACAGAAATGAGAAAAGTAAGGTTTGCAAAAGTAACCGCTCAAGGTCACAGGACAAAGAAACGGCAGGTCCCGGCTCCTCACCGCAGCTGTTTCCTAAGCCTTCTCCGTGTTCCCAGGGCACCTCGGTGTTCTCTCTCCCCATGATTCATCACACGCTGCAGCTCTCTGTACCCCCTGTCTATGATTCCCTTTTGCTAGAGAGTTAGGGGGGCAACCGTCTCTCATCGCACCGTCCATACCTTGTACACTGTAATTTCGGTTGCTCATAATTCCCAAACCATAGAAAACCTCAACTCTAGAAGATAATAAATGCTTTGAGGCTGCAAAATGATCATCAGTTGACTCACAATTATGCCCTTTATAGATTATTTTGACAAAGTAACGCTATCCAACTGTGCCTGCAAATGCCAGCACGTGCAAATCCCTGTGACTTCACCAACAGCAATTGCCCCCAATGAGCAAAAAAGCAACTGCTCTTTGTTCATTTTTTCAGTGTGTTTCTTATGTCTGCTGGAAAGGGATGTCCAGAAGGAATATGTGTTCTATTCAATGGCTACAGAAAAAAGAGGAAAGTTTGCCTTTACACATTTACATAATATGAAAAAAGAATGGCTCTGAAGCGGTGAGGGTGGCTTCCTGGTGGGAGGACCATTGTATGCAGCCCATGAGTCCCTGGGCAGTTTTAATTCACTTTTAATCATTTCAGAAGTTGTGCCTCAGAAGTATCAGCTGAAAAGCTTCATGGCATCTTGTCTTTTTCTTTTTTGTCCCTCCTTTCTTCAGTTTGGCAAAAAGTAGCATCCCCTCCCACCCCCATAAAATGCGTGCAACCAGTTCAAGTATTTGCTTTTCCTGCAAACTCCCCTAGATATCCTAGGCCCATCTTTGTTATTCTTTGCCTTTATACTGCCCACATTTTTCCACTTGATCACTTATCCTTCTTTGATAGTGTCCTGTAAATACCTTTTCTCAATCATGAGACTGAGTTCCTTAATCATCAGGGCTGCCAAGTTTCTTTCTTCATTCCCAGGGCACACTGGCGTTATCTCTTCCCGTGATTTATCACACACTGTAGGTATCTGTGCCCCTTGCTCTGTGATCCCCTTTTGCTAGAGACTCGACATAATTCACTTCTGCATGGCCATCATCTAGCATTGTTTAGCACACAGTAGGCCCCCACAAGGAAATAAAGTATGAATTAGAATAGTTCATTTAACTGCCCATGTTGGGCATTTAGTATGAACTGAATTGAAGTGAATTGAATTAAATGGAATCAGAATAAATCAAAATGAACTGACTCAAATATATTAAGATATGATGTTGGAACAAAATTATCCAGATTATATTTATAATTCATAGAAAAGTGGATTAGCACAGCTTACCTATGATGTTGTATAATTCCAGTGATCGATAGGCCAAGTATTACCTGCCATCTTATCGACCATAGACATTGCAGCAACGTTTAGGCCTAAATAGTTAGTTCTTTTATGCCGAGGCCCTAATGGTAAACACAGTCTAACTCACTGCATATTTAAAGAATGGCTGAGAAGGGTAGAACAAACTCTGGAAGGCTGACAACATTTCAGAAAAAAAAATGGATAGTTATGGAAACTGACCCTGTTCACTGCAGGATAAGATGCCCCCAACTAGTAGGTCTGAACTTTTATTTCCAGAGCTAAGTCGCATTCTTCGCCCACACACACAATATGGAGGGAGTACAAATGTTTTGCTTCCAAGAATGGCTTTTGTACAATTTGAGTCAAAGTTGTGTGCTCATCGCCAAGGACGTGTCCAATGTAGCTGTGAATTTGCCTTTCCACCCCCCTTCCTCCTTGCTTTCCGTGGGGTTTTACTGCCACATGTTCACATGGGTATAGATTGAATAGTTCCAATTGAAGAGTGAATACATGTACTGTCTGCTTTTCTATTTTGCTGAACTTTATTTAGAAGAATGGTCTCCAGTTCTATCCAAGTTGTTATGAAAGGTGTTAGTTCACTATTTTTTTTTTTTTTGAGGCAGTCTCCCTCTGTTGCCCTCAGTAGAGTGCCATGGCATCATCATAGCTCACAGCAACCTCAAACTCCTGGGCACAAAAGTTCCTCTTGCCTCATCCTCCCAAGTAGCTGGGACTACCAGTGACCACCACAATGCTAAGCTAATGTTTTTCTGTTTTCAGTAGAGCCCGGGTTTAGCTCTTGCTCAGGCTGGTCGTAAACTCCTGAGTTCAAGCAATCCACCTGCCTTGGCCTTCCTGAGTGCTAGGATTGCAGGTGTGAGCCTCCACACCTGGCCTCCAGCCTTTTTGTGGCTGAGTAGTACTCTATGGTATACACACACCATTTCTTTGACTAAGTTTTTCATATATTGCATAAATAATACCGTGTTTTAAAAAGAAAAGCACATGTAAAGAGGCACGAACTGGCTTAGTGTTAGGACTCTCAATATCGCAAAGGGAACGGGGATGGCTTCATGTTTAGCCCATCAAAGGAGGACTAGGCAGGTAGCCAGAGAGCTGCTCACAGGATTTGAAGAACTGTCCTACAGATGAAAGTATGGAATTTCATGTTCAGGAAATATGTGTAAATGCCTACCTCTGGGTCCACATGGACTGGGAACGAGAGATACAGCATTGAGTAGAATGTGATTCTAGCCTATAAAGGCCTTGGACCTGGCTCAGGAAGAGCTGCTTAGAAATACCGTGTGTGATTTAGAGTAGGAATCGACTAGCCTTTTCTGTAAAGGACCAGATAGTAAATATTTTAGGCTTTGCAGGCCACGTGGTCTCTTGCAACAATTCAACTCTCCCATTGTAACATAAAAGCAGCCAAACTGTATATAACAAAAAGACATATCTGTGTTCTAAAAAAGTTAAGGACATGGATATGTGAATTTCATAGAACTTTGTGTGTCATAAAATTCTAATCTTTTGTGATATTTTTTCAACCTTTAAAGATGCAAAAACCTTTGTAGCTGATAGACTAAACAAACATGCAGCAACCAGATCTGGTCCATGAGCAATAATTTGCTGAGAGCTGAACCCAGGACTTTACAGTCAGAAGAAGGGCGCTTAACCCTCAGTGGGGACGTCAGAGGTGTTTGCTGGAGAAATTAAGTGTGCAGGTCAAAGGGACAGGCCCTAAGGACAATGTGAGCAAAGGGATGTCCAGACTGGGCAGGACAGAGAAGTCAAGGACAAGTGAAGTTACAGACACAGACGGAGCCCCACCCAGGAAATGAAACCTGGTCTTTTGGAGGTGGTGAGTAGCCACGGTAGGGATTAAATGGCAAGTCTGTGCTGGAGCGGCCAGCAGAAGAGAGTGCGGTAGTATCCTCCCCACTCTGGCCACAGAGTCAGCCTGGATTAGGTTAGAATCCTGGTTCTGCCGCTCACCAAGCCAATGACCTCAGTCAGGTTCTTATCCTCTCAAACCTCAATTCCCTCCTCTAAAATGATAAGACATAATCCCTGTCCTTCTGTTCTCCGCCTTTGCACCTGCTGGCTTCACTTACTGCACGCAGCACATGGATCACAACTGGACATTTCGCTAACTTGTCGTTTGACTCTTTTCCCACTAGATTGCGAGACCGTGTCATCATCCACACACCAAGTACTCGGCAGGGTGCCTGATCAAACACAGAGAATGACTAAATAAAAAAGTAAAAAGCAACCAACCAATCTTACAGCCAGTATTGTTGCACCATTTAAAACTTGGAACAAAGGCATTGAGAAAAATGATTAATCATTCTGCATACAACTATCTTAGCCATAATAAGTTTATTTTCTTGAGCGACTTCTAATTACTTTTCATTTGGGAGCATAGCTTTTTCCTCTCCCACTGAGAGCCATTTCCTTCAAGAAATTTTCTTAATCTAAATGGGCAGTTTTCTTGTTTTTATTGCACTAAACTTAAAATAAAGCAAAATTTTTCCACATACAGTTCAGGTTAACTTTTTGACTTAAACTCAGAGATAGGATAAGTGACCCATCTTATAAATAATCTCCAAACATCTGTATGCCTCCTTATATAAATTGCCAAAAGACCTTCATATTTTACCACCCAAAATCATTGTCATATAAATTGTAAATACATGATTTATTTATTCCTTAGATTTCCAAGACTTGTTTTAGGGCAAACCAGCAAGCAATAAAAATCTGTGTTTCTATGCTAATTTTTTTTTTAAATTTCAGATGAATATGGAGGCACAGTAATTAGGTTATATAGTTTGCTTTTGCAAGGTTAAAGTCCAAGCTGGAGTAGTGCCCTTCACCCTGGACGTGTCCAGGGTACCTGTGCATCTAACATTCGGTGAGAATCTATGTTAAATTTTAACTCATATTGCTCCTTGCTGTTCATTCACTCAATGAATATCTGTTGAATAGCTACTAGGTACCAGGTCCTATTAAATCTTCCCTTTGGGGGCTATTTATGTGACATGGTTTTTAACATGCTTGCTTTCTAAAATACTTATCTCAATTTTTAACATTTTATCTTAAAAATTAAATCAATTTAATTTTTCCTTCTATCTGATTGGGTAATTATGGCCTAGATCAGGGGCATCCAACCTGCCACGGCTGAATTTGTAAGGACTTTTTTTGCTTATCTGTGGTGTCTGATATAATGAAAAATATGCACAAACCTTTTTTTTTAATCATCTTTTGTCAATGTTTGTATATTTGTTGTATGGCCGAGACAACCCTTCTTCCTCCGATGTGCAGCAGAGAGAGGAAAAAAGGTTCAACAGCTCTGGGCCCTAGATCAAAGGCCTAGCAACAATTCTAGTGATAAGGCAAAATATAAAGGTTCACAGAACTCTTAAATTTATAAACATATTTTACAAAGCATCTTATGTTTCTGTCATCCTTCTACTTTACAAGATAACAGATCTGCATTCTGAAATCTAATCTCATTTACATATGGCAGAGTTACTTATGAAAATTCAGACTTTGACCATATTGTCTCTTATGTATAAACAACTCATTGTCCCTCTCTCACCTTTAGTTCTAGAATTCTTTAAGACTAATTATAAATTGAGAATATCCAGGGTGTGAAAATTATATGCAATTTACTCAACAAAAGTTATGATTTAATAAAAAATAATTAAGAAAAAAAATTTTTTGAAAGATTAAGCAAAAAGAAAAAAAAAGTACCCTGAACCCCATAAATGCATCAATGTACAAAGTTATGATTTAATAAAAAATAATTAATAAACAAAATTTGAAAGATTTTAAAAAAAAGGAAAAAGAAATAATTTATTCAACATACCCAATCTGTTACTTAGGAAACCCTGAGAAGTTCACTGAGGAGTGCTTTTACTTAACACTCTAACAAGTATTTTGTAATCACCCCAATCGTCAATAAAATTAAATAGGAGATAATCTATATAAGAAAACATTATAATTATTCTGAAAAACAAGTTAATACCAAGAAAACTCTGTTCAAATATAATAAGAACCCCTGGGATTGTGAAAATTTTAATTTGCAATTACTAATCTGTTAAAACAAAAAGTAGGAAAATGCATACGTTCATTGGATGCCATAAATTGACATTTTATGAATGTGTATATAATATATATATATTCTATAATTGTTTTATCCAAAGTTCTAAGAATCATTTAGCATTTTAGAGAAATAAATGTAACATAGACAAGATTTAAAGACTTCATATTCAAGTAAGCATGTAGTGAATATGTAAAAATAGCTGCGCAATTAGTTAAAAGTAAATCCAATGTGTTGTCTTTGCTTCTTTGTTCCCTA